>ML870967.1:0-19999 GCA_009831015.1 Picea engelmannii | reverse complement strand
GAGAAAGAAGTGAAGAAGTTGTTAGAAGCCCAGATCATTGTCCCCTTGAGATATTCCGAATGGGTGGCCAATTTGGTTCCGGTAAGAAAGAAAAGTGGGGAAATCAGACTTTGTGTTGATTTCAGGAACCTGAACAGGAGCTCAAGGAAAGATAATTATCCCCTACCCAACATGGAACACATATTGCAGAAGGTCACTGGTGCATCTAGAATATCCATGATTGATGGCTTTTCTAGTTACAATCAGATATCAGTCATGCCTGAGGACAGAGAAAAAACGACCTTCACCACTCCTTGGGGGACATTCATGTATGCCAAAATGTCTTTCGGATTGATGAATGCAGGAGCAACATTTCGGTTGGTCGTGGACATAGCCTTCATCGGGGAGAAGGACCAGTTTGTGGTAATCTATCTAGATGACATCACGGTCTTCTCCAGGACAGACAAGGAGCACTGCTGCCACTTGAAGAAAGTTTTCCTGAAGTGTCGGAGGTTTGGCCTATCTTTGAACCCTAAGAAATCTATGTTTGCTATGAAGGAGGGGAAGCTATTAGGCCATATAGTATCAGCAGAGGGGGTGAGAATTGATCCTAGTAGGGTAGAGGCAATTCAGACCCTGTCACTTCCCAGATCTAAGAAGGAGGTTCAAGCCTTTTTGGGGAAAATAAATTTTCTGAGGAGATTCGTCTCAAATTTTGTTGAATTTGTGAAACACATCACAGGCATGCTCAGGAAGGGAAATGAAGTGAAATGGACCCCTGAACCCAGGGAATCTTTTGTCCAAATAAAGAGGGCGTTGACTGAGGCACCTGTGCTAATCAGTCCTGATTATTCCAAAGATTTCCTGATTTTTTCTTTTGCTTCTTGTGATACAGTAGCAGCGGTCTTGTTGCAGAAAAATGATCAAGGGTGAGAGCAACCTATTGCCTTCTACAACAAGGCATTGGGAGATGAAGAACTCCGGTACGAGATCATGGAGAAGCAGGCCTATGCCTTGGTGAAAGCTCTCAAAGCTTTCAGAGTCTATGTCTTGCACTCAAGGATCACTGCATACGTTCCTTCGGCCTCTGTGAAGGACATTCTTATACAGCTTGACATAGACGGAAGGAGAGGTAAGTGGATTTCCAAGATCCCAGAGTTTGATCCAGAGATTAAGCCCACCAAGTTGATAAAGGGGCAGGGTTTAGCCAAGCTGCTAGCTGAATCCAATTGCAAAGCTCTGGGGATTAGTTTCATCAACGCCTGTTCAGAAAATCCGCAAGTCGAATCATCTGGTAAGAATTCTCAAACTGCATTATCCCTAGCAACATGCCCCTAGTACAAGGATATCTTGTACTTTCTTCAAGAATTGAAGCCTCCTGGTGGAATGGGAAAAAGCAAGGCAAGAGCTTTAAAGCTCAAGGCTGTCAGATATTGCCTCATAAACCAAGTCTTGTGCTGGAAAGACCCTCTAGGGGTACTTTTGAGATGCCTGGACCTGTAAGAGGCCCAGAAGGTTATGTTTGATTTCCATAGCGGTCTTTGCGGAGGTCATCATTTCTGGAAGACCACAACTCATAAGATCCTCCGGGCTGGGTATTACTGGCCCAATTTATTTCCTGATGTCTGCAGAGAAATCAGAGCCTGCATCAAATGCTAAAAGTTCCCAGGAAAGCAACAACTCAAATCTCTGCCATTAAAGCCTATAGTAGTTTCAGCACCCTTTCAACAATGGGGATTGGACTTCATTGGAGAAATTCATCCTCCCTCAAGTGGCCAGCACAGATGGATCCTAACTGCGACAGACTATTTCACCAAGTGGATAGAAGCTGTCCCCACCAGGAGCACTTCTCACAAAGTAATTATCAGCTTCCTAGAGGACATCTTAGCCAGATTTGGTTGCCCTAGCAGAATTGTCGCTGACAACGTCGCCCCCTTCAGGTCTGAGCCTTTGGTCAAATTCTGTGAACATTTTGAGATTTCACTGATTCACTCTACCCCCTATTATCCTCAGGGGAATGGACTGGCAGAGTCTTCCAATAAAAGCTTGATCAAGCTCATTAAGAAATTACTGGAAGACAATAAAAGGGCCTGGGATTCGAAGCTCAAATTTACTCTATGGGCTGATCGGGTGACAACCAAGAAGTCCCTGGGCATCTCACCTTTCCAACTTGTTTATGGAACATAGGTTGTTTTCCCTACTCAGCTCGCTATATCTGTGGCGAAATTCCTACAGGACCTTGAAGGAGAGCTTGACCATATGGTCAGAAGGATTCATCAAATGGTGGAAGTACAACAGATCAGGGAACATGTCATGAACAGGGCCCACAATCATCAACATAAGATCAAGCAAACCTTTGACAAGAAGAGCAGAAAGAAAGATTTCGAGCAGGGTGATCTGGTGCTCAAATGGGATGCACCCAGGCAAGAGAGGGGCAAGCACAGTAAGTTTGATGCCCTCTGGTTTGGGCCTTTCAAGATCATTGAAGTATTTTCAAACAACACTTACAGGTTGCAGGATCTGGAAGGCAAAGAAGTTTTTAATGGCCCAGTAAATGGGCATTTCTTGAAAAAATGTTTTTTGTGAGCCGCAATCGGCTCTTTTGTTTTTGTAAATAATGTTTTTGTTTTCAGCTTAATAAATGACTCCATAGCCCAACAACAAGGCACTGAATCTGCAAAAGGGTCCTTAGAGCATCACATGGACAACTCTATCCCCCATGGAGCCTAATGTTAGCAACATTTCTTGTAAAGGGGGGTAAAATGTGAAGGAATGGGTAAAAAACCGACTTGTCCTAATTTTGGGATGCAAATGCATCTGTGTTTAAATGGAAATCAAATCTGGACGGCAGGGATTAGAGCGCCCGGATCAACGACGCACATTGGATTCTGGAGCCCCCTCGCCTTTCTACCTTTAAGCGGAAGGGGGGGGTCCGGAATCGAGGGCGCACCTCTTCAACGGCTACGATCGGAGCGCCCGGATCAACGACACGCAAGGTGATTTCGGACCCCCCCCCCCACCTTTCTACCTTTGAGTGGAGGGGGGGGGTCCGGAATCGAGGACGCATCTCTCCGACGGCTGTGATTAGAACGCCCGGGTCAATGGCGCACAGGCAATCCGGACATCCTCTGTTTTTTTGCGTTTAACCAACGTGGGCCCCTTTCCTGTGGTGTAATCTTTTGTGCCATCCTTCCCCTTGCCATCTGTTCTCTTCCTGGTTGTGCGATGAGGCTTGCTCCCTTTAGCCCTTCCTCATCCTCCGACATCTGTCCACCTCCCCTTTTCTGGTCCATGTGGTCCCTCCCCCCCATCTCATCATCCACTCACCACCCGCCATGTGTCCCGCTCACTTCCACATCAGCCTTAATGTGCCCATTACATTCCATCTCCTACCTCCTCCGCTTATTGTCTTCCGCTGTGTGTCTTCCCCTGTCACATCTCCCACACTTCATCACTTCATATCTCACCCTCATAATTTTGGCGCCACCACTCCCATTATGCGCCCCATCCTTCGCGCTAGCTTCCACGCATATTCATCAGGCCGTTCAGTTAATCCAGGTGGCAGGGAGAGGGGTCTTCCACGTCCCAAAGGTGTCGAGTTGGTCGGGCCATTCTCAATCCCAATGAAGCAGTTATTAAGGTGGTTGGTGGTGGCTAGACATCATCTCCGCCATAATGGGAAAGACCGACGACGAATCAAGAGCACGTCGATTCGCCTACGGAACTGTCAGGAGTTCGATTGCGTCTGCCATAGGTGCACGATCATTCACAGACTGCAGGAGCAGATTGTCAGAAGCCATGCAGACGCGATGTGTTTGATGCAATGTCTTGTTTTTGTTGTTGTGGTTGTTTTTTTAGTATATGTAGGCATTTTCACCATTTTCATATCTATCGATGGTAGAGCGAAGCTCCCGACTGTAAAGTTATAACAATCTTTCTAGTTCTCTGGTGGTGCATCTGTATATGAGATTTCGTGTTTTATGACAAACAGTTTTCCTACTCCGTCTATGTTTTCATCTCATACCAGAGAGTTCATGATCGATTGATTCACATGAATTGTTGCAGTTATGTTACGATAAAGGATTTATTGTTGCATTATTGTATTCTCTGGTTTTCTGCATTGGAATGTAAGAAGATCTTGCCTTTGGATGTTTTCTCTCACAGTCTATTAGAAACATAATGTTTATAACAGACCCTTGCACTCTTCTTATACAAGTCTTCACCCTACTCACCCTTATTTTAACTCACTTTTTGAAGTTTATCTAAGACCTCACTTGCCCATGCATGCCTGATCTAGTTTCAGAGTTGAAATGATGTTGTCCTGAGTTTACCTCCATTTGATTGCCCATTTTATAAATGAATCGTGACATTAACTGATGGGCGTCAGGCTCTGCTCCTGCTGCAATCCAGGAGTGACTTTCGACGCTAACAGGTACTTCTGTTGGAAATACTTCTTAAACTTCCTCCAAGAAATCCTCTTACTTTTCCATAATCATGTTTCCCAATTTGAGTTCAAAGAACACTTGCATCTTCTTGTCATAGAAATGCTAAGATAGGTACTTCTGTTGGAAATACTTCTTAAACTTCCTCCAAGAAATCCTCTTCCCATTGATGTGCTTAACTTGCTTTACCTGCACCCACCAAATGGAAGTGTTTCCTTGTAGATTGTATATAGCAATTATAGCTTCCATATTGGATGAATAATTATGCGACTACAAATACTTCCTTATCCCCATAAACCAAGCTTTAGCATTTTATCCTTTCTTATTTTCACCATCAAAGGCATGTAGCTTAGTCTTCCTCAACTCTCTTTGAAAATATTCTTGCACATGCTTTCTTCTTTGATGTCTTACTAGAGAAACTTTTGGACTTCTCTTTGATTCCTCATTTGTACAAGAAATCCTAGTAGAATGAGATGGTGAATGGTGGTGTCTTTGAGATCTAGTAGTATTTCTTGATAGCCTCGATTTTCCACTAGACTCTATTTCTTAACAAGTTTTGCCTCCTTCATCATGTCTTTAATCTAATCCTTCCTTCATATGCCTCTACAATTGCTTAAAACTTTACAAGTATGTATTTATATGATTTTATGTCTCTTGGGCTCTTAGTATTCTACCATTACCATCTCTACAAATCTAACCTTATTCCCTTAAAATCTTCATTGTCTCTAATATCTCCAATGGTGTCATTCTCTTCTTGTTCCCATTTGATTTTGTTTCTTCATTACGCACATTGATATTCAGTCCTCTAACCTCTTCTTCATGACTATAAGGATTGTGTCCTCCTTCCATTTTCCTTTTCTATGGATTTTATTATCTCTTAACAATATCTGATGCAACCCTATATTTGTGAAGTGTCCATACAATTAATTGGTTAGATACACTTCATTTCCAGAATTCTATAAAAATATTTCTTATATCTGCATTCTGGAAACTACCCATTTTGACCAAAAAAAACGACAAATCAAGGCTACAATATCCTTTTTCATCCAATTTATGGAAAGTTTTGAAGTACTTCTTCAGAATCCGAAATCTCTAGATTTATTCTCTTATGGGATATCTTTCCAGTTATTATAACCATATTTAGTTTTGAGCTTAGAGATAAAGGTTACAATCCTCTGAAGTTTCCAAAATTTGCCTGATTTCTACACTTTTTATGCTAGTGCATTCTATGTTGAAGACCAAATTTTGCCACCTATAGAAGAAAAATCATCGAGAACTATAAAATATTTTGTATCAAACATACATAGAACATTTAATTGCAAACATATTTCAACCTTCATCTTGGTGATCTAATGCTTCAACAATTTTTTGCATCAATTGGAATTGTCAACTTTATCCCTTTTGCACTTTCGTTGGACTTGGAAATTTTAGCAAAAACTTTTTTTTTTTGTATTAAGAGGATTGGTAGAATTAGTAATCATGCAGAGTCTCACCCGCAAGACCTAGGGTCAGTTCTCCAGGCTACCACTATAACCCCCAATTTTTACACTGAATTCCCACAATTACGTGTTGAACTTTAATCAAGGGGATTTGAACTGATGCGGGCAGTATTATCATCGTCAGTCCCAACCACTTAGGTTACACCCTAATAAGGGAAACTATTATCTTTCAAATGAAGCAAAATTGATTTTTTTTTTTTTTTTAACTGTAACGGATATGGATTTTATTTATTTGAAAAAGATAGGAGGGGTCTTTGCCTAGGCAGCCCCATTTACAAAGAAAACAACCAACATATTCAGCTTATGAGTTACAGCCTTTTCAAGGAATTTGATAGAAGTTATCGTCATTGATAAATATCTGCCCTTTCATGAGAGGGCATCCTTTGTTTGCCAATTGATCCGCTTCGCCATTCAGGTTTCTAAGTATATGGTAGATCTTGTAGGAGGTGAAATCTTGAAGGACTCTTTTCAATCTGCCCAGAATTTAATTGAGACTAGCATTGTTGAAGAGATCCTCCATGTTTAATTTCTTTATAAGAATCTCTGAATCTCCAAATACTTGGAGGTCTTTATCTCCCTTTTCTCTTGCTATTAGACAAGCTTTGAGGAGGCCGAGAATCTCTGCCTGGTTGTTGGTCTTCTGGCCTAGACCCCAGTAGAAGCAGTCTCTTAAGATCCCATCCAAAGAGTAAATGACCCCTCCAGCACCAGCATTCCCGGGATTTCCTTTGGAGGCCCCGTCAAAGAAGATTGTGGTAAGATTTTTGGATCTCCACCAGTTTATGAAACCATCCTCAGGTTCTCTTATTCTCCACTCCGGATTTGTTGTCTGAGGAATGAGGAGAAGCTTGCAAGGAGATGGTTCAATCGGGCTAAGCCATCTCCTTTCTTCAGGACAGAGCAGAGGATATTCATTGAAGTACTGTTGTTGGGCTGCTTCCAAGAGGAATGCTTTAGCTTTGACTGCAACATGAAGTGGGGAGTGTCTATTTCCGTTAAAAATTTGATCGTTGCGGGCCAGCCATATTTGCCAGCAAACGAATTTGGGGACTGTTGTCCAAATTTTTCGCCAGAAGGATTTGGTGGGGATGCCAAAAGGATAGATATTGTTCCAAGAGGCAAACAATTTTGCAACAGTGCTCTGAGGGAAGGCTGGAATCTGCAGGTCCAAAAGGGAGAGCCTCCATGCTTCCTTGGCGAAATTACACTCCAGAAATAAGTGTTGGGTTGTTTCATGATTGCTTCTGCATAGCTCGCATCTATGAGGTCCTGCAATATTCCTCTTCTCTAGATTTTCTCCTGTAAGTAGTTTATTATGCACCAACGTCTAGAAAAAGAAATTCACTTTAGGAAGAGCTAGATTGTCCCAGACTAGCTTCCAGAAGGTCGGAGAGTGACTGTTGTCCTTTGTATTCTGAAGTGCTTTGTATCTTGTTGTTGTAGTGTAGATGCATGACAGTCCCCAAGCCCACCTGTCTCTCATATAGCGGTTTTCAGGAGTGGCGACTTCCAACAATCCGACAAGGAGATTTTTTTGAGGCGTTAGCCATTCGGGTATGCCGTTGAGATCCCAACCGGCCCATTCTCCCCGACAATCCCAAATCGAGAGATCGTACAGTCTATTTTTGCCTGCATGTGCTAGCCATTCTCTGATGTCAGCTATGTCTTCATTCTCCTCCAGTGGATCGCTCCCCATTATTCTGTCCTGCCACATGTGAATTCGCTTGCCATTGCCCGACACTATGTATAGGGATTTATTGAAAAAGGTGCTACTTTTGCAACAGAGTTTCCATACTTGCGTGTTGTTGGTAGAGGAATCGAAGTGCAGGTTTCTATAAGACGAATTTCGGGCGTATTTAGACAATAAAGTGTTGTTGGTCGGGTGATTGGGCTCGTGGACCATTTTCCAGAGTAATTTTCCACCCATCGCCAGATTAACAAGGGCGAGATCTCGAATTTGGAGACCCCCCTTTGCTATCGACCGTCTAACCAGGTCCCAGTTTGCTAAGTGCATCTTTCTTTCATTTGCTTTCCCACCTTGCCATAAAAAGTCTCGTATTAAGTTAGAGATTTGTTCCATGACGTTTCTGGGGGCTAGTAAAAATGCAGATTGGTAGATTGGAAGCGCAGCCAACTGTGACTTGATTAAAATGACTTTTCCTGCTTTGGTTAACCAATAGCCACCAAAGGCTGCGATCTTTGTTTTGATTTTTCAAATGATATCCGACCATAGCGATCTTCTATTGACTCCATTTGTAATAGGGAGGCCGAGGTATTTAAACCAATCCCAGCTGGCATGCCCTCTGAATCCCAGGATGTTCGTGATGCTATTGAGTTCTTGTTGGCCTGTGTTCCAACTGTAGATTTCACTCTTTCTCTCATTGATAAGAGCACCTGAGACTCTACAGTAGATTTTTAGGACCGTATTAAAGACTTTGGCAATTCCGGGGGACGCACCTCCGAGGAGGAGTGAGTCATCTGCAAAGAGAGCATGGTTCAGAGGAGCGGCATCTGGGGAGGATTTTAGACCAGGGAGAGAGCCAATAGTTCTTTCAGCTGAGAGTTTTCTACTGAGGGTATCTGCCATTAAGATGTACAGGAAGGGAGAGAGGGGACAGCCCTGCCTGATGCCTCTCCGTGCTTGGAAAAAATTAGAGGGACGACCATTGACAAGGGGGGCGATCCAAGGGTTATCGATGTAGGCATTTATAAGCTGGACAAAATGGGGTGAGAAGCCGAAGGAGAGGAGAACCTTGATGAGAAAAGAATGATTGACTCCATCAAACGCGTTTTCCATATCTAATTTAATCAACATACCTTTCTCTTTTCACTTTTTGTTGGAGTGGATTGTCTCCTGGACTTGAATGACATTGTCGAGAATGTGTCTGCCTTCCACAAAGCCTCCTTGGGGGCTGGAGATCAGCCTCTTGAGCAGAGGCTTGATCCTGCTTGCTAACAATTTGGCCAGTATTTTATAGGATGCATTACAAAGTGATATGGGTCTGAATCTGGTGAATGTTTCTGGATTGGAATCTTTGGGAATTAGTGCTAGATAAGTGGAGTTGATTCCTCCACCGATCTTAGCTTTTCTCATAAATCCCTTTATCATTTTTTGAAGATCTCTTTTGATGATGTTCCAACAGGCTTTGTAGAAATGTATCGTGAATCCGTCTGGGCCCGGTGCCTTATCTGATTCCATGGACCAGACAACTTTGATAATTTCCTCCTCTATTACCTCGTTGATGAGGGCAGTGTTGTCTTCAGGGATGATTAGGTGAGGAATATTCAAGAGGAATTATGCGATTTCTCCTTCGGAGGCCTGGGTTCCCTCACTGAAAAGGTTTCTAAAGTGGTTATCCGCTGCATCTTTGACTTGAGTGAAGCCTTTGTTGATCTGGCCCTCTGTTGTCTTTATTTTTGAGATGTGGTTCCTGGACAGTCGGGCTCTATATTTTCTGTGGAAGAAGGAGGTGTTCCGATCCCCTGCCTTTAGCCACAGACTCCTAGATTTGATTCTCCAATATTCTTCTTCTTTTCGGAAGGATCGATATGTTGAGGATTGGGCTTTTATTTCTTGTTCCAAGAGATCCGCTGTAATCTCTTTGCTTTCCATTTCTGTTTGCAGGGTCTCCAAAGTGTCCACTGCTTCTTTCCTTATGCTGGTTGGAGTAGGGGCTGGTTTCTTTATCCACTCCTTCAGGGCTTGTTTTGTAGCCTTCAGTTTTTTCTCCCACACAAAACTTCAGGATCCTGAAAATGATTTGGCCCAGGCTTCTTTTACAGTTTCGAAAAAGCCTTCTCTCTCTATCCATAAGGGGCTGAAGCGGAAAGGTAGGGGTCCTAGATCTTCTTCATCTTCGAGGAGAAGCTGGATCGGCTTGTGATCAGAGGTCAGCTTGGGTAAAATTTTTGTTTTCATTATCTTTTTATCCATAATAAGGGAGCCTTGTACCATAAATCTATCCAAACGTGCAGAGATATGCTCCATCCCAATTCTGTTGTTGGACCAAGTGAACATGCCGCGTATGGGATTGAAATCTAATAGATCCCATTGCTGCAATAGTTCTTCCACAAAGGTCAGCATCGGATCTCTACTGTTGGAGCCACCTCTTTTCTCTTTTGGTTTCAAAACTATATTAAGATCACCTGCTAGGATAATGTTACTTGGGTTGTGCTGCTCTAAAAATGTTGAGAGAGAGGCCCAGCATTCTCGTTTTTCAGAGTAAGTGACAGGGACATAGAGATTAAAGAGAGAGATAGTCAGCTTACTTGCACAATGTGTCAGTTCTGTGTAGATCCAATGCTGGGTTTCATGAGATTTGTTGAGCATAAATGAGTCTTTTGTCCAAAGAGTTGCCAGCCCTCCAGAAGAGCCCCTTGAACTTAATGCTTTGCCTGCACCTTTCTTCCACTTTGACTTGCTGATGTCTAGAAGCGCTTGACCTTCTATCTTCATCTCTTGGAGCAAGAGGATGTCTGAAGGTTCTATTTTCTGGAGGTCCATGACTGCTTCAGCTTTAGAGGCGTTCCCCAGTCCTCTGCAGTTCCAAGAGGCGAGCTTCATGATTTACTTATGAGGGGGAGAAGGGCCTCCCTTTGTGGGCGTTGATCTGGTGTTTCTTCTGATGGACATTTCTATGGTGGGTTGACTTCCTTGAATTTTGAGTCTCTCTGCCTCCTCTTCCCTTAATTCTTTGCGGGATTTCCTTCCTGCTCTTTTGGAAGGGCGCTCAAAGGCTTCATCCTCTGAAGAGCCCGAGCTATCCACTGGTTTTTTCCTTGTTACTTCAGCATAAGATGGGTTGGAAGGGCTACCTTGTGAGGCCTCTATCTGTTTAGCTTCTCCTCCTTCTTTGTTGGGTGGGAGGGCTTCTGTATGTACCTAGTTTTCCTCTGTCGAACTAGCTGGGTTGATCTAAGTTTTTTCTAATTCCTTCGGGGTTGCGTCCTTTTCTTGTTTGTTCTTGGAACTGCCTGGAGCTCCAGAGGTATGCCCTTTACCATTTCCCCTTTTTTGGTGGGCGTTCTTTTGAACTATTGTCCATTGATCCTCGTTTGTGTTGTCTGCTTGCTCCTCTGCTTTTTTCTTGCAGTGCTTTGCAAAATGACCGTGACCGTGGCAGTGTCTGCATTTGAAAGGAAGTTGTTCGTAATCCAGTTCCTGAATGTGTGTCCATCCAGCGACGGTGAGATTAATTGCTTCAGGCAAACCCTCTTCTAGGTCGACTTCTACACAGATTTGGGCGCATGAGTACTGATCTTTCCTTGTTGCTTGATCTATGTATTTTCCGAGCGCGTTACCAATGATCTGGATGGTTTTTTGGTTCCAACAGTGGAGAGGAAAATGGGGAAGTCACACCCACACCGGGACAACGGAGGGGACATCCTGAGAGGGATCAAAGTCGGGAGACCATTTGTTTAGGTATAGGCCTTGTGGTCCCATGAAATATGGACCATTTCTAAAGATGAGGCTTCTGTCATCCGGGTTTGCAAAGACAAATATGAAGAACCCATTGCCCACAAAATAACTCTTGACCCCCTCTTTTATCAAGGGTGTCCAGTTTTTTTGTGTCCAGTCCTCTACCGTTTTTGGTGATGGCCAGAGGCCCGTAAACTAGCCTATTAACCCTCTCTCGGCGAGATTCAGAGTAACTTTGCATGTTTCTTCTTCTGGAAGTGCTACCGTGGGGATCGAGTCTAATTTCTTGACAAACTTCTGTTGACTAGTCGTGGGGGGGCGCTTCAAGTTTGCAGCTATCAATGCTTTGAAAGCATAAATCTCCGGAGGCGGGATGAGAGGAGGGGCAGAACCCCCGCTGGGATCCATGGGAGAATCTCTGCTGGAGCTCTACATTCGCGAGCCTGCGCAGGCTTGCTCCCAATAGCCCTAGCTCTCCGAACTGTCTCTGTCAGGGCTTCGAATGGGAGATCCTCTGATGCAGCGTAGAAGGCGCTGGCATGCGGCCAGGGGCGCAGTGCTGAGACGACAGTTCCAGCGGAACTCGGCCTTACCTTCTCCAGGGAGGAACTTCAACTTTTCGTTGAAGCCCCAGCGGAAAACTCCTCGCACGCGTCTTCCACGAACCGTAACTCTGGTTCGAATTTTGATAGGGATTCAAAAACTTGATGAAGAAAAACTGAAAATTTTTCACCTGGATAAAATTATTTAGATTACTGAGAAGATCAAATATCGAGTAAGAATTTTTTTCTAGTTTTGAAGTGTCACATCACTTTTCCTCCCTTTAAAGTTTTTAAAATTGTCAAAAAGTTTACTAGAATAGTGGATTTTGTCCTATTTCCACACATTTTCTCCAAACCCTTTGAAGTTTGACCAAATGCTCCACTTGGTTTCTCCATGCTTACTCATAATATGCATTTTCCAAATTTTACCATCAATAGAGCTCTTATCAATGAGTACCCTCATCTTCGAAAACTAGTAATTGCAATTTTTTGAAATTTTGGAGTTGAATCAACAAATCACCCTTGCTTGCCCTGTTAGAGTCCTCGACACTATAAACTTACATATGAAATTTCAACTCCTTCCAAGTTTGTATACTCCTATTATGGCCTAAATAAGAAAATTAGCTCTAGATGTCGGTTACACGATATGACAATGGATGTGTTGATGTGACACTGGTGTCCAACTAGAGTCTATGTTTCACTCATTGCTTCTGCCATGTCATGCTCTTCTATGCATGCCTTTTTCCCATTCTATAACATCCTCGCATTACTAAACATTATTTAGTAAGTGAATATAGTAATTTTTTTTTAAAGTATAACGCTAAAAATCAAAAGTGTATTATTCAAGGTTGGCATCACTTGTGCACTAAAATTAAAATTACTGAGTCATACATTTAAGTGTTGAACCATTTCACTAGTTTTCATTTGATAATTGTAAATAATTTAATTATCTAAGCCACTTTCTTTTAATACCTAAACCATAAATTACAATTAATTGAACCATTAATCTAATTCCTTTGCTTTTACCATACTAAATATAAACCACCAATTTAACTAAAAATATCAATGAATAGATTGGATTCTTACAATCAAGACTATCACATAACATAATGATTGTAACTCATAAATCTCAATAGAATACACCTACTAATAAAGTCCTGTTAATAATCCATATTTAATAATTTCATTAAATTGTCTAAACGCCATCCTAAAAGAAAACACACTGTTTTTTTTTAAACTACACACAAACCGTACACTATTATCATGACCGAGGAAAAGTAATAGAGCCGCAACAATGCAAAAACTTAAGCTTAGCTCCAAAAATACAAAATTCTTGTTCAAGGCTGAAAATCCACGATTTTAATGTTTCTATAATGTTCGACAACATAATGGTTCACCAAAGAAAATTTGTCGCCTCCTGGAATCAATAATACGTTCAACGGATCATACAGTGGATCTCAATGTTTAACATAAAACCAGAAACTCAATATCACAAACTTGCCCTCGCAAGGACATGCTTCCACCTCTTGCACAAGTTTGAACCAAACTCTCACAAGTAAACTAAATCAATAAAAAATTCAGCATAACATTCATCCAACAATAGGGTGTCTTCTCTCTTCCTCGCCATTTCTTTTATAGGAAAATTTGCAATGACACATGTCCTCTCATGCACAATTAAACAATTTTAAATAATTAAATTAAGGATTATTCATCCCCAACACATGTCACACTCTCCCCAATTTGCACATGTAAAATCCCTTTTTATTTTAATTAATTAACATTTTCCCTCACACTCCCCAATTTGTTCATATTTTTCCTCCTAGTTGTCTCTTAGTTCCCCAATCCCTCTTTTATTATGTCCCCTAACTAAATTTCAGTTTAAGTTTGATTAAGAGACTTGTGTTAGTTAGGATTTAGTGATTGATTGACTTAGGATACTAACTCTATGTTGACCACCTATTCTCTCATGATTTTATTTTATTTTAATTAAAATTTATTTTTATTATTTTCATGCACACATGTGCACATACCCAACTTTAGATTCTTATTCTCCTTTTACTAAATTATTAAGTCTAACTTCCCTTATTCCAATTTTTGTGTTTTTATTTAGTCAAACATCTTAGACTTGGACTTCTTCGATAGTTTTCTAGTTTGTATTTTAATAATTAAGTGTATGCTCTTTACTATCAAAGTCTAAGCAATTTTATTTTATTTTCTAGGCCTTCTAGATTTTTATTGACTCACCATTTTGTTTATGTGACATGCCCTTCAAGACACACTTTTGTGCTCCAAGGGTGTCACTCGCCATTGACTAGTTCGGAAGCTTGTCGGACACTTGGAGTCAACACTCCATTGGTCGACCTTGTGAGAGACTAAGGACTTTTCTAAGGAATAAGGATGCTGCCTTGTTGCACGCCCCTTAGAATTCTTTGTGAGCAACTGTCTCAGTCTACCCTCACGACATCGTGGACCTCTCTGAATAAGGTAATCATTAACCTTCAGTTAAAGTCACAATGAGAGTGCTAGTAGGATGTGCCAAGGACGTTTCTACACCTCTCCCTCATATGTCTAGTTTATGTGTATGACCCCTTTACTCCATATGTGAGTCAGATTAGCAAGCGTCACCATATCTGCATCCACTAACAAGGAAAATGTCAACAATCCATATAAATAATATCCATACTGAAATCATCATATAACACATGTGTGTAAATCAATACTCAAACCAAAATACAAGTCCACTCCCTGACTCAATTCGGAGTCCAAGGAAGTCTATTGATGTCATCAACATCCTCAACTTGTCACATTTCCTGCACACTCAGGAAAACTCATCATAATACCTGTCAATATATACATCTAGAAAAACAACATATAAATCTCAATACTTAACATAACATAACTTATAATCAAAGCAGAAATCATAATTTACCATAACCGGATCATTTGCTCGCAAGTGTCCTCAAAGAATAGGTCAGTATAAAATGTGATCAGTGGAACTGGATGTTACACATTCTCCATGATGAGATCTAGATCATATATCTCATTTCTCGATGTAATATTGATTGTTCATGGCAATCGCTTCTCTGTCCTCCATACCTTGTTTCCATTTGTTGCGATGAAATCTAATTTATTTACGACTTATATTGATTAGATATTTAACTATTTGTGAGATTTCATTTTCTTCATTTCTTTGACATCCCCAAATGTCATGATGATATCAAGGTCATAGATCTCCCCTTTCGAAATGATCTTTGTTGTTTTTGGTAGATTTATGTCCACTGCCTCCACATGTTAGAAACCCCCACGAGAATATCTCCACTATAGATATATTTCTCCAAAATGATCCTAGTCGATTGTAGCAATTCCAAAACCTTGAAACCTTGATGAACTTTGACCCCACGACAAAACCACAATTGTCGATCTCGTCAAACAAAAGCAAGATCCATTGTTTGTGGCATTTTCAAAATCGTGAATCCTTATCGAACTTGAATCCCACGAGAGCCTATCAAACATTGATCTCTCCCCCGTGATTAAATCTTGGTCATTCATGGTGATATGGAAAGTCTTCACTAACATTTTGTTAAACATATAACCTGCAAATTATAATTCCTCACATGTAGTCAAACTTCCAACGCATATGACCATAATATTGAAGCTAAATAGATAAATGGGATTGATTTACTAGATGAATGCTCTTCAAGATTAATATGGATGCGTACATTTTTACTCAATTTGCATTGAGGCTTTTTATCAAACACTTTGTATTGAAACTATAATTCTTTCATGTAGAGTCTAATTTTGGCCCATATAACCCTAGTGCTATATAACATGTAGCTTTAATACCATGTTGTCATATACCCAACAACCATTATACATTATTGAGGCTACGAGGTACCTTGAAAACACCATAATTTTTTCTCTATGATAGCAAAATCAATTTCACTAGTTGGTTGTAGAATTCAATAGCGGAAGAAAAGCTATAGTAGCCTTAAATATTCAATTTCAAGCTTAAAACATGAATGCAATCCTACAATACTTTCATCCATAATTATGCAAATTAAATCCACACACAAATAATTGAACAACTAGAAACAATAAAATGCAAAACAAAATCATAAAAACATGGAATTTCATGACATAGCTAGATTGCTTATCTTTCTAAGAAAATAATCCTCCAACTGGCTACAAGCGAAGGACATTCCTCCCAACCTTAGGCACTCTATCACACTTTATCTTTATATGGTAGAGGCCACCCCCTAGCCAAGGATATGAATCCACAATGGTGAATTTCTGAGGTTGGGCTGTAAGTCTTCTTACTCAACTCACAACCTAGAAAACTTTTATAGGCAAGAAACCCTTCTACAACTATCCCAATCAATCAACACTCTTCCTCCTCAACATGCACAACACTAGGAATGGGATCCCCTTCTCTGCTAAAGAGTCCCTTGGGCTATCTCAATCTCCTTCCAATGCTCTAACATAGGTTGTCCAAGGAATCTCTTTAATGGGACTCCGATGATTCTTAGTTGTAGGATAAATTTTCATTGCATAATAGCACAATAATCATTGTCAAAAGCATATTGGGAAATAGCATAAGCATGCATGAAGATACACTGCAAAGTACGAGAGGGTTGTCTTTTCCCATCTATCCAACCTATATAATGATTTGTACCACAACAATAATAGTAATGCTTACATGCTCAAATTCTCAACACTATATTTGCATGCCAATCACTCACCATGTGGTATTCACGAAACGCCCATGTTTCAACTCTAGTTCCATGCTTAGCATAACTTTAACCAATTTTAATAATCAAGGATTAGTAATCAAAGGTTTAAGGACTCTATGATATATCACTAGCTAAGGTTTATGATCAAGCATTTAAGGACTTATGTTAAATAATTCACCAAGGTTTTCTCCCCCTAGCCCCCTTTCACTTCCCCCATTTGTGGAATCATAACCCCCCATCTATTTTTAGTCCTTATCCATCTGTAATAGTTGGAGCTTTCACATCATAATCGAATGTATAATTACAATTCACACATGGTCCTCGCTTACAACCCTCTACTCATTACACTTACATTCGTGTTTTGGGGTAAAAAACATGGGTACTATAGACTATTTTTATAGGTTGTAGGTACCTCTTTCCCTTTAAATTATGAGGTCAATGGTTGGACTTCATCCATGGTAGTATGTGTTCTCTAAACTATGTCCTTCAAACCACGAGCTACTACCCAGAGTCGTACTCCTTCAACCAACCACCATAATTGAATGCATATTCAAATTAAGTGTTGAAACTTGGTTCTTCTTTAGCTTCCGGAGATAAAGAGCCAAATTTAAGCATATAACTTGAATTATACACTCTGCTTGTTGATGTTTGTAGCACCATACAGGTACTTCCGCACAAGTCTAAGTGTCTAGACGTGTGGAAGTCATCCACAACCTTCTACCTTGGTAATTTACTTTAATTAAAGGAGTTATTAAAGTAAAGTGTTTTTATTAGTTAGTTGAGTTTCATTTAATGAATGTTAAAGTTATTAACAATGGTGAATTAAATCTTATCCATTTATCTCAAGTGAGATGAGATTTAATCTCAATCGTCAATCACTTTGGAGATTAGGGTTAATTCATATCTTAATATTATAAAAACATGGAGAGGGTAAAGGAGGAGACACTTGATACTTTTCATATAGAGGGTTGGATCACAAATTATTGTGATTCAAGAAGATATTGGATAGGTGGAGAAGGACTTTCATCTAGAGATCAATATATGTCAGGGAGAAGAGAGAATAGGCGCAGCCACAAAGAGATCTGACAAATTTCGGAGCTGTAGCAACAGTACAGAGTTGTATGGACTTCACAGTGAGGACGGACACATGTGTATTTGGGATACAGTGAGGAAAAGTGCATACATACGTGGGTTGCAATGAGGACAGGCACATACAAGTATGAAAAAGTGAAAGTACGGGGCCGTATAAATGAGGGGGAGTTTCCAGGGTTTGCAAGTGTTGTCTATAGTTTTCTGTATTTCTCAATGGGCCATTGTCCCAAGTTTGGGAGCCCTTATAAGCTTTGATATTATTCTAATGATAAGTTGATTTGAAGGGTAGAATATATTTGTGTATTGTGTATGATATTTGGTTTCCAATATTGCTTCCGCTATTTGTTTCAGTTAATTGTTCCAATAGTGTATTTTGTTTTGTGAGTTGCTAATCCTATTTACAACAAGGAAATCACTAGTAAACAATTTACGTAGGTGTCAGGATTAGAAATTTAACATTGCTTACAACAATCAAGTGCACTCTAACTAACACAAATGGGCATAACTACATGCAAGGGGAAGGTTGTATACTACTCGCCAAAATCAACATTGAACATGCCTATTATAGAGCACATGACATGAGGTAATTATAACAATGGAATGAAGTCTAAAACTAGGCTAAAAAACAAGGGTTTGCCATTCAATCCTTCATTGTTAAATGTATGAGGACAACCACAATTTATTTCCCAAAATCAATGCTTCAAAACCACATACACTAATTTATTGGTATGGCAATGTTTTCCATCAAATTGTTTTTTCCTTTTTGCAATTTCCATAACCTTGGAATGCGCCAAACCTAATATAAAATTTGGATAGCGATCCTTTGTGTATGATGCAACCCTTATAGGAATGCTTTGTAACGATTTTCTCAACCCATATCTTTACATATTGTACTTAAGTATGAGAATGGGGTTTGAGGCCTAGAGTAATTTTGTCAATATACCAACCATGCTTGTCTCATTGTAGGTGATTAAAATCAACTTGAGTTATCATGTGAGAAGCATACAAGACATATAATTGTTATAAACATCCATACCATTGCATTCGGATGTTTCAAAATATGCCTATAAGTATCATAGCTACATATCATAATAATGAAAGGGATCGATGTAGAACCTATACTTCACACCCATAACCAATCACTCACATATTGTTATGATAACTTAAGTAACCATACATCAAATGAGCATACATCAAACATGTAGCAGTGATCACCAATAACATAACAAATCCAACCATGGAATGTCCATGTATAATTGACACATAAAACAAACCATGCATCAATATGTTATAATAGATCCATCACTTTATATGTTATAATAGATCCATCACTTTGACATCAATGCACACTAAGAGGATGCTATATAGTGCCTAATGGATGATCTAGGTTGAATGATTATAAGCCAAGGTAATATTAAAGCTTCTTAGTGCTTTAGAGGAATTTTGAAAATTTTGGGTATGTAGCTTCAGTGTGATGCTTTGTAATTGTATGTATGTTGACCATTTTTAAGGTCAACGCTATCCACCTTCACCACCATGTTCTCCAAAGAGTTGAATCTTCTCCTACAACACTAAAGGGTTGAATATTTAGGACACCTCATAGCACTGCTCTAACACCTTCTTGTCCCCCACCCTATTCAATATGTAGAAAAACACCACATCTAATAGCCACTCAAACTAGTTCTCCTTCATACATAACCCCAACCCCAATCACGAGGCAAAGGTGGGCCAGGAGGCATGGTACAAAAAATACCTATGATGTTACCACCAAAGTGATGTAAGATGTTACCACATCAACCATAGGACTTGCACCTCAAAGGTAACATCCAAATTGACACAATATTTTGTGCTTTCCCTCTCACAATAGTTATGTGTGTGGGATTGTTCACAACACAAATTTAATGATGACCTTAAAACACACACATACACATGCACTGTCAAAAGGAGAGTATTAATGGAAACACAATCACAATATAAGAATATGTCACTACAATAATATAGCATATAACATCACATAGATAATGACCATAAGCTAAGGACGATCCACAAAGCATGACATATAAATTGGCGGTGATCTTAATGTTATGCAATAACTATATCTATCTCACTATTGTTATCCATATATGATTATATTTACATGTGCAAATTCATTATAACAAGATACAGATGTAGGAGCATCTCACTCTTTTAAAAATTGAAGACCTATGGCAATTGAAGACTTTTTCACATTCTGCACAATGAAAATTATGAGCCATAACACCATGACTTCATGGTACACGCATTATGACAATCTTGC
>WSFP011447774.1:0-19999 GCA_009831015.1 Picea engelmannii | reverse complement strand
CTTTATATGGTTCAGTTGAGAGAAAAATGGAGTTGGCATTAGGATAAAGACACAGGAATGAAAATGTGATTAATAAGACACAATGATAATGTCCTTCGATGTGATTTTAATGAGCCCAGAGAAGGTAAGCTCAACGGTTTTTCATTTTTAGATAGTCTGAAAAAGCGTAAAAGGAGACTCGACCGGGGTACCTTTTTCAAAGGTAGTCTAGTCGATTCAAAAAAGGGGTAAACTAGCACCGAACAAAAGTCTATTCAAAATCATTTTAACGAGCGTGACAAAGACAATATCACTCGACATTCTTTTCATTTTTAAGGAGTCTGAAAAGATCTTAACTATGGACTTCGTTAGGGATGTTCTTCTGGACCAATTTAACGAGTGTGAAGAAACAAGGTCACTCAGCTATATTTTCAATTTTAGGGAGTCTAAAAAGATATTAACTATTGACTCCATGGGGGTTCCTTTTTCATAAGTTTTAGTCCCTCGGGCCCGAAAAAGGGTTAAATTTATATTTGAGAATACTCTTCTAGAGAACCGAGGTTCCTAGAGTATACCTTTGTTCGTACGTTTTACCATTCAAACCGAAAAAGGGGTAAACTACCGCTAGAAAGACGTGCCTTCAAATTTCATTTTAGCGAGCGTGAAGGGCAACAAGATTGCTCGGCAATCTTTTCATATTTAGAGGGTCTGAAAAGGGATTAAAAGAAGACTCGTTGTGTTTTGGGAGTCTTGAGGGTGAGGTCAAGAGTGATAATGAATCATGCAAATGAATCTCATACTCGTAATCAAGAAAAAATAATAAGGACTCTCGAGCCTATAGTCATTAGTGACAACATGGACACCAAAATGCAACCAGGATCTACCTAGGGAATCCATGTGAAGGTAGGCTCTACCACTAAATTACGACACTTCTAGAGCAAGAGTGAGGGTTCTGTATCACAATTCGGTGGGATCGATCCTATGGAAAAGAGAAAAATACAACAAGGTGCAACAAGTGGAGGTGGAAACCTAACTTACATGCACAAAGTTGAAAAAATGACTTTTTACCAAAAGACCTTTAAAAATGACCCAACTCTCCAAAACGTTTCCCAATACCCAAAGTAACACTTATCGTAACATTCCATAAGAAACTCATGAACCATACTAAATGATTTTTAAGTTATAAAAAACGACAAAAGGGTTCGAAAAAATGACAAAAGGCGCCAAAAAAGTCTATAAATAGAAGTTTGGCAGCTCATTATCACTATTACGAATTGAAAATTGACCAAAAGTAAAAAAAACACCCTTTGTCAAAAGAGTTGATTCCGGGAGCTTCAGTGGACGAAACAAACTTCTTCTTGGACCAAGTAAGTACAAATTATCTCGTCCTGCATTTCCATTCCTCCATTTATTTTTGTTTTTTTTGGGGGGGAGATGACCTTTAAAAGGGTCGGACCTGTGTGTACATCAATTGTCCAAGCATAGCCCACGTGTGAACTCGTGCAGAAGAGAAACTGCCCACATGTACATGTGATTGTCCTCAATACAGCCCGCGTACATCCTCAATAAGTGGGAAAAAAAGGAATGCAAGAGTTAACTCTCCATTTTTATTTTTATTTTGTGTGTTTGCAGGATGTATGTTCATTGGAGAGAGAGGGAACATGAGGAATTTGATTTTTTGGTCTCAGAAGACCCCGCTGCTAAAATTATTCCACAATGTGGGTTGCTAAAATTCTTCCATTGTCCGTTCATGAGGGAACAACCCAGGCTGCTAAATGCCTTGGTAGATTACTGGAACCCAGATGCAGAGGCATTCATGCTCGAGGGACATTCGTTGACTCCGACGACTGAGTACATTTATTTTTTGACTGGCTTCTCAAGGAGAGGGGAACCAGTCAACCTGCACACTTTTCCCCCTGGGACACACAACATCGAGGAGTTGATTGGACTCCACTGTGAGGATGGTACTGAGAAAGTAGGTTCTTAGGTACCTATTCATAATATCAACAACCTACTGTTGAAAGTGATTGTTCTACTCATTGGGCGGATCACTTGATCTGCAACTTTGCATCAGGCTTTCCGGGCACACATGCATTGTGCAGTTAAGTGCTTAAATGTACAATTTTGTTACTAGAGCACAACCATGTTGACATGCATGAAGAGACAGTTGACAGATTGTCAAGTGTGAGCACATAGGAACTTCAGGTTTGGGACTATTTTGTGATCTTTCTTCTTTGAGAGGTTACCCAACATTAGTCCTTGAGAGACTATATGAGGGCACGAGGCCACTCTCCCGGTGCTATGCAAATGGGTGACGTTATTGCCACAATAGTGGGGAGGGAGGACCATTGAGGCCTTCGATGACAAGTTTTTTGACTGGTGGTCTCGATAGATTCTGGTGATAGAGGACTACCCCTATGTGGGGATCAACTTATCCAGGGACCCTGACATGGCTGTACCTTCCGGAGTAGAGCGAGGAGAGTTAGGTATGCTTGTTTTTTCAAAGTTATTTAATTTTTATTTCTTTTATATATATATCATTTTTTTTGTGTACCAGAGTATCTAACAAGTATGTATCCATTATGTGTAGATGTGGGACCAGTGCGTCCAGCATATTTCAAGAGGACCAGGCAACGTCCTCGACCATAGGTAGGACTAGTAGCAGTAGGGGGGCCTCCAGCCAGAGAGGCTGATAGAGTTTTGAGGCGGGTGGAGAGGAATCTTACCACACTCACTCTCATAGTCCTAATGGAAATGATCGAGGACCTACCACCATCGATGCAACATCATGTAGTTGGGGTGCCACAGACCTGGGTCCAGCTCTTCCAATGTTTGGAAAACACCGTTGTTCACTACGGTAGGGCCAACGGGCCTCACCCTTATCTAGGCTAGACTACTTACATGCCGAGAGAAATTTTTGTATATTTTTTAGGGCATAAGCCCCATGACTCTGACTGGACATATTTTTGAGGTGCTTGTACCCACCCATGTACTCTAATATTTTTTGATATATATATGGATATTTTTTATCTTTTTTTGTCTTATGGATTACATCTATTTTACAAATGTATTTGAATGTGCGTGTGTGTTATTTTTCTTACATGTGTGCAAAATGCCAATCTAATATATGATTAGCTAGAGTATCTGTGATTTGATTCAATCTCCTAGGAACATGGATATACATAATGTAATCAAAGCTTAGTTCTAAGAGATGTACCCTAAGGAATCATCGGTGTAGAGCTAGATTGTGAACAAGGTAAACCCTTTTTAAATGGGGCACAACCAATTGAGTGTCTAAGTAGACTTGGAGGTGAGAGATACCATGCGACAAAGCGTCACGAAGCAATTCTAGAACTACATTTTACTTGATGTCATTTTTTGTGGTGTCACCTAAATAGATACCTCATGAAGATAGAAACTAGCCCTGAGGTGTGAAAATCACCCAAGCTGCGGAAGCAAGCCTCCGAGTGTGTCGACTAGAGATGTCCGCAAACCCAACAAACACCTTTGATTCACTTGACATCTTCCACAGTGAAAAATATGACATCAAATATGATGCATCCATAAAACCAAAAGATAAAAACTAAAAGAACAATGTATAAGAACTATACATATGTTACAAGAAGTCACCCAAGGCAACCCACCTACGAGTAATACTTCTTGAAGTAGAGCCCATTTCTAGGCTCCACTAAAGAATTTCCCTCAAAATACACTAGACGATAAGAGCCCTTATTTAGAACCTCCTTCATGATGAAAGGTTCAAACCACATGGGTTTGAACTTGCCTGCCCCTAGGGGGTCCTTATCTTGGTCATAGACTAGGACAAGGTTGCCTTTAGAGAAAATCCAAGGACGAATGGACCGATCATACTGACACTTGAATTTATGTTTGTGAGCCTCGTTATCCAAGGCTGTATCCAGACGTTGCTCATTGAGCTGCTCAAGGTATAATAAACTCTCTTCAAGCAGTGAAGTGTCTGGAAATAACTGTACTACCAACTTTAGAGAGGGGAGTTGGGACTCTATAGGAAATACTGCTTCCAACCTGTAAATGAGTTGAAAAGGTGAGAAACTGATTGCAGTATTAACAGCCGTTTGGTAGGCCCATAATGCTAAGTACAACATCAAATGCTAATTTGACCTGGTCGAATTTATCATTCGTTGTAAAATAGTCTTCAGGGATTTATTCATAGATTCCACCTAACCATTCACTTGTGGGTAGTAGGGTGATGATTGTTCTTGCCTAAACCTAAGATTTGATTTTAACTTAGACATCATTTTGTTCTAAAAGTGACTACCATGGTTAATGACAATCGCTCTCGAGATGTCGAACCTCGCTATTATCTGGTTAAACAAAAAAAGAGCTACAATCTTGCCATCATCTTTAAACGTTGGCATATCTTCGACCCACTTTGTGCAGTAGTCTACTGCTACGATGATATAATGGTGACCCCTTGTAGAAGGAGGGTTGCATGTAGCATAATCAATCCCCCACTTGGTGAAGGAGCCAACTATGATGATGGGAAACATGGGAGCAGGGTGTGCCCTCATATTCCGAGAGAAGATTTGACATGGGTGGCACTTCTTGACCAATTCAACACAATATTTGATTAATGTCGACCAAAAGTAGCCGACTCGTAGAATATTTTGGGCTATTTCCAGCCCAGAAAAATGAATGCCACATGCTCCAGTGTGGCAATCGTTAAGCATGATTTTCGCTTCTTCATGGGTGAGACATCAACAAAGGATGCAATCTACACTTTGGCGATATAGAGTGTCCTCAAGTATGAGATAGCTTTTGGCCTGATGGTGTATACAACAACGCTCATCACGAGAAACAAAGGTAGAGAACTTCAAATTCTGGAGATAGACTAGTATATGTCCATACCAAGGGTCCGAAGACGCGATCAAAAACATGTCTCTTTGATAGGTGACTCTTCGGGTATAACATCACCTGATTCGACCAAAATTTCTGAAATGAGTTCCGCAAATACCAACGACCTTTTGGATTTCTTCGAAAAAAAATCCAAGTCGAATTCCTAGAGGATAACTATCCATATACTGATCTTTCCTCCAATTACACATCATGTCAACACATATTGAAATGGATTCACAACAAGAATGATGGTGGTCTTGTGAAACAAGATGTAGTGATGGAACCATTGGACAGCATGAACTGTTGCCAACGCAAGTTTTTCAATGTGGGAATAATCGCGTTTCGGTCCAACCAAACCTCGGCTCAGGTAATAAATCACATATTCTAAGAGAAAATCATCCTCCTGAACCAAGACCATACCGATGGTCGACTCCATAGCATCCTATTACAATAAGAAATATTTATTATAATTGGGTGGCCGAAGCAGAGGGGTGGATGTGAGGGTGTGTTTCAACGCTTCGAAAGAGCATTGAGAGGATTCATCCCAATGAAAAGGAAAGTCCTTCTTCAGTAAATGCATAAAAACCTTTGTGATCTTGACATAGTTCACGATGAAATGTCGTAAAAAGTTCACTTTTCCCTATAGACTCTGAAGCTGGGGGATTGTACACGAGAGAGGAAACTGAACTATTTCCTCAACCTTTATAGGATCGACCATGATCCCTATTGTCGAAACAATGAAATCAAGCAAAGGACTCGATGTGACGCATAAAATGCATTTGTTTGGATTCAAGCGGATCTGGTAGTAGCAACATCACTCAAAGATAAGTCGGAGGCGTGTAGGATGATTAACTCTCTTGCGAGATTGTGATGCTAAATCATCAAGATAAGCCTCAACTATGTGTTTGAGGTCATGGAAAGTAAAATACATGGCCCACTGAATCATAGCTCTAGCATTTTTCAGACCAAAAGGCATCTTTCGACAAGCGAATGTGCCCCACGGACAGATGAAAGTGGTTTTCTGTTGGTCTTAGGGCTTGATTTGTATCTAATTGTATCTTGAAAAACTATCCATGAAAGAAAAGGCTTCACAACCTACACACTCATCGATTATCTGGTCAATAAATGGCATGGGGAAATTGTCTTTTGGACATGCCTTATTCAAATCACATAAGCCCGTACATACGTGAATCATACCCTGTTTTTTATTGACTGGGATAGGATTTGACACCCATTGATTCAATTGGACGAGGTAGATGAAACCAGCTTGGAGTAGTTTCTCTACGTCAGCCTTAATAGTTGTTTCTTTCCTAGGATTGTCTGGACGAAGATTCTATCAAACCGGCTTAGCATCAGGATATGTCATGATTTCATGTTTGGCGATTCTTGGATCTATGCCTGGAATTTCCTCATAATACTAGGAAAATAGGTCATGGAATTCCTTAAATAAATCTGTGTAGATTTGAATCTCCTTGGGGGAGCATTCCGCTTCGATGAAGATATTCTTCACAACGTCAGGGATTCTGGAGATATCGATAAGTATCATTTGAGCAATTTTTTTCCATATTTCCTTCATCGTAAATAGCGTGCATAGCCAAAGGATTGATAGGACAAGCCTTATCTCCAGTCATAGTCAGAGTGAATTCACTTGCTTCAATTCTTCTTAATTCTGGGAGGAAGTAAGATCGGTGATGAAGATCATCCCAAGGTTTGTCCAGAATAGTCATTGCCTCAATAATCACCTCATATAAGGGCAATACTAAGTCTAAAGAATCAATATCGGCGAGGGGAACTTGAGCCCATATAGGCTCGAGAACCGAATCTAACTTCTATGTGGGAGTCAGATCAGGTTTGGTGAAAGCTTGTTGAACTATAGAGTATGCAACTTCTGTCACGAACAAAGGCATGGCCATTCCATGGTGCCCCGTCCCTTCCATCATGGTTGGTGGGGAAGGAAGAGTCCATGGATCGTTAAATTAAGTCGTGCGAAACGACGAGATTTGAAATATTTCATCCCTAGGCTGGTCGGGGGAAACTGACATGTAATGGACATTTTCGGTCGAAGGAGGGTAATCGAAAGTACCCATCAAATGTGGGAAGAAACCAACCCCTACATTGACGATGTCGGGCTGAGGGTTATCAATCATCGGGACCGTGGATACCCCCGATGAAGGGTCAGGATGGGAGAAGGATAACTGATCAATGGTCACGATCCGACCCTCATGTGGAAACAACAAGACCCATAAAACTTTCATGACCACTACTTTCATAGCATAGGTCCAACTCCTTCCTAACAAGACATTGTAGTCGAGAGACACATCGACCACTTCAACTTTGATGCACACGATCTTCCCTCCTAACTACACAAGAAAAGAGAGGATGATTCCATGTGGTCAGAATGAACGACCATCAAAAGAGGTAAGAAGGGTAGGTGAAAAAGACAAAATGGGTTGGCCAATGGCCTTCCAACATGCAAAAGACATCATGCATGTCGAGGTTCCCTCATCAACCACCATGTGGAAAATGTTCTGAGTAAAAATTTTCGTGGTGTAAGCCACTACTATCTGAAACGCTACGTGGTAAGGAAGATGAGGTTTTAAGTCGGTCATATCAAGCATGATCGTTACCAGATTACAAGTTTCAGTGGATCCTAAGGAAACTAACAGAGCCTTTCTTTGGGAAGGGAAGCTCTGGAGGACTTCCAAAGCTGACATCGCACAAGGGGTTTGTGACAAATCCTCCACCACAGAGTAGTTCTGGGAGGCCCTTGCATTTGGTTTATGAGAAGCTTTCTTGAACGCACCTTTGGGGATGCCTGGAATTGTTTCACCCAATGGCTTCTCAATTTGGAGAGGAAGAGATGGATTTTCGGCTTCTATACCCTTCTCAGGGGTGTTCGGCATTCTGTAGTCGCATGTCCTAGTCGTTATGTCAATGCTACCTTTCATCATGTACACATTTGCGGATGAAGGATTACTCGAAGATGGAAGGGGTCCCTGACCAACCCCTTCTTCACTTGAAGAGGCTTGAGATAAAAAAATTCCATGCGGAAGTGGATTTGTTAACACGGCAGGCGGCTATTGTTCCAATAACTTCTGGGCCTCCACAAGCCGAGGGCACTGGTGAGTCGGATGGTCTTTCTTGCAAAGATTATAAGGATACTTTGAATTTTTATTTTTAGTGTTTCCATCGCCATCATTATTGGTAGGTTTCTTATCCCTCTTACCCTTCTTTCGTTGTTTCTTCTTTCCATCAGGCTTCTCGGTGGCCTTTGGGTTTGTCAATTGCACACTGTGTACATTTGACATTTGAGTAAGGGGAGTAGTTGAACCAGTGGTCTAGCTAGCCACTGCCCGTTGTATTTCTAATTGCTTCAATTGATTTGACAGTTGATCAGTGGGAGTTATTTGCGCTGAACCTACAATGCCATCGGCATATGGTCTAGATCTTTGTCTGGTCTTGTCAAGTATCGATCATGGTGCATCCGGTAAAACTTCGTAAGGTAAAACAAACTGAGAGTAAATCAGTTATATCTATTGGGCTCTCATTATCACGTCTTTCTCTGAAAAGACCCCCAAGGTTGCGATATCTTTAGATAACTGAGGTACCAAAGACTTAAGGAGCCACTCTAGCAGGAATGTTCGTGGGACTAACACTTTTATCAAACTCTTCCAGCGTCTCCATTCTCAGATGTGATCTGAGATATGGTCCACTTTTGTCTTCTCAAAGTTGGCTAGCGATTCAGTGTCGGCATCGTATCTCACAGGTAATTGGAAATGGTTTAGAAATCCATTGCCAATTCGCCGAAGGAAGAGTATCTTGAGCGGTCGAGCTCGATGTACCATTTATCTGCACTCCCAATGAGAGTGCATTGAAACAAACACAATTGGATGGAGTCGTCTCTCAAAGAATTGGATGAGAACCATAAATGGAAGGTAGTCACATGATCGCCTGGATATTCATTAGGCTTGGCCTCAAACTTTGGGATGTCCGAAGGCAACTTGGTTGGCATAGGGGGCCAATGTGGATCATGACAGATGGGGTTGTTTAATAACCTTATCAAGTTTGGAAAGTGCAGAGTTGCCAAAAACAATAATTTGGGTTGTTGATTGTAACCAGGGAAAAAGGATCCTGGAGTTTGACTGGCACCAGGTTGCTAGGAAAAGTTAGGTTGTTGGCCAAGGTTCTAGTAATAACCATGGTCATGACTAGCGTATGGATTCTACACTTGTTGAGACATCATCGGCTAACTCCCGTAATAGGACGTAAAGGGCTAGGCTTGTGTCGCATTCCAAGGATTTTGGGAAGGGTTTCCCCCTGTTGATCCGACGGGCATAGGTGTTGAGACTTGCCCAGGGTTCCATTGGCTATGGAAGGGGTTTCCCCTGGTCGACATCAGTGACAAGGGAACTAATTCCTGCCATGGATTCCAAGGCCTTTGTGAGGAAGGAATTCCTAATTTTTTCCCCTGTGTAGGAATAGTACCTTGTACAGGATGTTGTTGTCCATAACCGGGGTTTCCCTCGGCCGAGACGGTAGCTGACGAGAAAGTGTTGTTACCAAACGCACTGAACAAAGAGAACGGTGTCGAACCTACTGGCATGCTATAAGTAGTAAGTCCTTGAATACCTGATCCAAATGTACTATATTTTATGTTCGACCCAACGGAGTGCTAGTGGGCACTTCCGAGCGAAGGGGACGAAGGAGGTATATGATCCCTTCCATAAGGGAAAGCATTATAGGGAGCTGAAGTTCCCCCCATGGATCCTTGCAGAGGATTGTTGGAGCTCCCTACCCTGAGACCTAACGTCTGTAGAGTGGAGTGGGAAAGGACAGTGCTCGTACTGAAGCCAGGCATCCTGTATGAGAACGGAGGGCCTATCGCACTCTGGGTGAACGAAGCAGTGATCACCGCCATAGACAGAATTAGACCATTTCCCGAGGTAGAGGCAGTCAAGACCATATTGGTCCAGACTTGCAATAGTTGGTTAGTAGGTAGAACACCCCCTATAGTGACAACCGTAGAGGAAATATGAGTATTCCCTAAAGAAGTAGCAACATTTTCTTCCATCGTTGCTTGTGACACTACCTGACGCTCGTAAGGTTGAACTTGTATAATGATGGTTGTCGATAGATCAGTGATTGGAGGGTTATACGAACCAATATCTTTCACTCCGAGGTCATAAATGATTGGTTCCTCCAAAATCAAATGTTCTCCTCTCAGAGATGAGTTGGGGACAGTTTCATGTAACCCGGTCTCCTCAAAAGACCCTTGCTGGTCTAGTTTTCTCCTTACCGGTGGCAAGGGTGGCTCGAGATCAACCAGCGGCAGGCCAAAAAGCCTTCATGACTGGCTGAGCCCCTAATCCTCCACTGTGAGAGAAGATCAATGACACACTATGGATTTCTATAATCGTTTTTTTTTTTTAAAAACCAGCACACACTAGAAAAAGTTCTTATAAGGTAAGACAAACATATCACTAGGTAGTTGGAAGAACAATTACAACAACCAACACTAGAGCAACTTACTGATGCAAGTGCAACTCGAATATGGAAGAACCCTCTGGGTATACTCTGCAAAGTGTGGCCTGATATCTGCCCTAGGTACCATGGTATACCCCCGCAGTCACCTGTGTAAGTCACTAAGATAAAGGAAACTAGGTCGCTAGCACACGAACAGTCACTAGGCGGGTATAGTTGACAGTCGGGTGGACCGTAATGAGCGGGGTATCAAGCCCAAAAAATATCAAGGGTATCGAAATCAAGAATTTCGGAAGACGAATGAGGACCTCAAATGGATTCGAGACCCATGAAGCTCCATGGAAAATGTGATCAACGAAATCGCAAGATAATCCCTCTATATGCGTTCCCCACTACACTTGGTCTGACTTTGGAGGGGTTATCTCCACTACCTTTCCACACATGACCTCGTGTTTAGCCCCTTTGTTAGAGGGGGGTCCTAGATAAATTTCATGGTTACTGGACTTTTAGGCACTCCCTAGCTCAGACTCTTATGTTTGTTTTTGTAGCCTTGAAGAGTTTCCTCTCCGATCCTAAATCAAGGCTCTAGATTAGACTAAATTCATGAACCCTTCAAACACAAAGTCTAATAACTTTTAATTAGGCGTTAATTTTAGTGGTTGTCTTAATTCAAAAGGAAAAAAAGTGAAACCAATGATGTTCTTTAAGAGAAGAAAAAGAAGAGAATATGATGATACTCGAAACAAAAGTACTTATTTCTTCACAAACAAATATTTGCCAATGAAAACTCTTTCACCAAACGTTTTGTAAATACTTTTCTCAGATATTTGAAAAGAAAAACTCAAAACAAGATTTTGCTCGACTACGAGCTACTTAATGTCCTAAGCATTCAAGTAAATAACTTAAAGAAACTTTCTTTTTCCTTGGTAAACAAAGCAACTAACCTAAACTACTTTACCAAGAAAAGTAATGAAAGATTTTTTTTTATTGTTTTATGCTTCAAAACAAGAAATTTGAAAATGAATTTCTTTTCTTCTAAAGAAAAAAGGGAAAAATATCGGCAAGACAGGACCAAGAAATGGCTTTTGGCCCAATCACAGATCACAGGGAATCACTGACAACACCAAGTAGGCAAATCAAAGCAGATTCACCAACTTGTCTAAACACCCTATTAAATAAAACACAAGAAATCTTTTGATGAAAATAAAGCTATGCTAAGGTCAGACCTAGGCTACAGACTGCTATAACAGAGACCAAGGCTAATTAAGAAGACCCCTAAGGAGTATGAATTATGACATGGAAGAGGATGACTGCCTCTTCTTTGCAAAAGATCTTCTCAACACAGGTACACTACTATCACTTTAGAAGCCAGCGTATGTATGCGGGTTTTCCAAAGGCAGGGCACATATGCATGTGTTCAGGCCCACTACAGGCTTCATACACCTCTGTAACTTCTCAAAATTATGAAAAATAACAGTCAAGAAAAAGGTAGGGAGTACTGGTATGGAATACCAACATCCCTTAAAGACATAGAAGCTTACAGAAACAGTGGATAAACTGATTCAAAAACACCCAAAGAAATATCCCCAAAGACCCTAGAAGCTTCCCCAGTATGGTCGCCAATTCTGCTATAGTGGGAAAACCCCTCTACGGACTACAAAAAGACAAAAAGGGCCTAAAGTGTAGGCAGAGCTAACCATATAAATTCTCCTACTTTTTATCACTATCCCAACATTACCCCACATTCATACATAAAAGACAAAAAAGGGATCCAGTAGGCCTACCTTAAACTCTGTGTCCAATGTCGATCCCTTTGCGTTTGGTTGTTTCCTGACTGCAAATATCCTCCCAAGGCTGACCTACATTCATCAAAAGACAAAAGAAAAACTACAAGCATGCCTTCTACATAAGGATTAGTGGGTTAGACATCATAAACAAGAAATGTAAACAAATCATATAGGTTCAAGATATCATTTGGCGGGACAGAAAAATTACTTCTTTATATTAATCTCACAAAAGTCGCTTACAACATGAGACCGACACTGCTCCTTGAACTTGGTCCTAGGATCCTCTTCACCATGCACCAACTGCTTCCACGTCTTCTTCTCTTCTTCATTTCTCTCTTAGGGAAATGGTAAGGGATTTACAATTGGGGCAAAGTGGGATTGATAAAATGGGCAGAGTTTCTTTTCTCTCGTGCTTCCTCTTTGCAATGGGACCCCAACCCCTTCTTTTATAGTCCAAAAGGGATAGTAACGGTTAGGGTGACTGGCTATGGGTAGTCAAACAGTTAAGTAACGGCCCGGAAACCAGTATCCAATGCAATTTTCCACATTTTGTGATATTTTGTGAGTGTACGTGGGATGTAGTGGCTCAACAAGAGTGTGTACGTGGGCAGTAATGGTGTAGGGCACGTACACATTCAAAATGATGGTTTTTAGAAGAGTTTTTCAATAATGGCTTGGTAAAGATAGCAATTTAGATGACCTGATGTCAGGTATGCATGTCAGGTGCAATTTAGGGTTATAACAATTCTCCTCAAGGTGGTTTCTTTGAATTGAAGTCCTCTGACAACTTTATAGAAGGTGATGTGTATCCTTATTTATTAGAAGAATAAGTGGAGATTTTTAGGAAATTAAAAATTATTCACGTTTGTACCAAACCATTTGAATTGTATATGCCATTATGTTCTTAGAAACACAATATTAAAACAAAATATCACCATTACCAACTCTCTCTTTCTTTAAAATGTATCTTGGACCACTTTGTCTATGTACAAAAATAGTATTTGGCATTATTTTCTGGTTACAATAGTATGTTCTTGATAGAATCACATGATAATTGCATAGAGAGTATGGGATTGATGGAAAATAATATGTAAGTGAGGTGATTGAATAGTGGAGTTGTCCATAAGGTCATATGTCATAGGGAGTACGATCAACTGAAGGAGATTCCCAAGTAAATGGGAAAATTGACCAATGTGTAAATTAAGCACCCAAGTAATCAATTGATGGCCCATGTAGCAAGGGAACATCCCTACATTCTATGTGTGACTCGTACATAGTTCATACATCATGTGCGTGAGAGAGAAACTACCCAAATGAGGATAATCAATCTAGGTAGAGATAAATTTGATTGAGGGTGGAAGAAATTCACTCCAACAATGAAGCAATTCGTCTTGGGAAATTGTACGACTCAAAGGAAAGGTTAATTCACCCTATGGGTAAGTAGAATACCTAGACAAAAAATGAATTTATGGATCAGAGGGTAAGTATGTCCTATGGAGAGATGAAGAACACCAAAAAAAACCGAAAAATAAATCTCAAGGATGAGAAGGAAACCATGGAAGAGAGACATTTCCCCTAATAGCTCTAAGGAACCATTTTAGCAACTCCAAATTAATAGCAACTGATAAATTCTAATAGCCATCAATATTATACCTTGATGGGAATTGAACAATATACATTCCAAGGTTGTTGTAGCTCTTCTTTTCCATCCAAATTCAATTGCAGATAGACATTTAGATCATAACTAAGTAAGAACACAATTATTAATCAACCATAGAGAATTATCTTTTATTTCATACCAATAAATTCCACAAAGAATAATCACACAAAAATATCAAATAAATTCAAGACAGAATGGACACCATATTTACCCTAGAAACCCAAATGGGAAACTAGTCTCCAATGGGGCTCAATATTTCTTTTGACTATATCTAGTTACAATGATATTCATTCTTCTCTCCTTGGCCAAAATACCCTTTGAGAATGAGTGTGAAGTATGAAATAGGGAGAGATGGAGACTAAGGGGAAGTCCAACAACCATTCCCCTTCACTTCACATTCCTTAGCCTCCTCTCATATTCAATTTTCTTGTTAGATTTAATTCTCTATTTTCCTCTCATATTCTCCTTTTCTTTGTCTTATTTAAATTTACAATTGCATTGTTTTACATAGCTTTCCGAACTTTATTATTTGTCAAATTAACTTGTTGGTAGTGAATCTTACACCCATTCATTGTTTTAGATCCATTTTGGATCACACCTCCTCATTGAGAGAATTTATTGTCTCCAAATCTCAAGGAAACAAATTTGGATCAATGTGCCACTATTTGCTTCTAGAAAGTGGCTCTAAATTTGGATCTTGGAAATAACTATGACATTGGCTCTGACTCTGGCTCTAGCTTTTGTCTTTGGCTACTATCTCTTGTTTCTAGATATGGATCTGGCTATAGTTTTGTCTCACTTGTTCCCACAATGTTAAATTATGCCCATTGGCTCTCAAATCTAACAAATCTCCATATTTCAACTCTAGACTCAACATTCATTCCCATCTCCCTCCTTGTCTTGGAGATGATCCATCTTGGCAGTCATGAAGCCAAGTCAAATTTTGGTATTATTATTTAGTGTGACCCCAACACATTTCCATCACATAAAAATGCCTAAAGAGGAAGTGTAGATTTCTTCTTCATCTAGGATCATTTGCTTCCCGACATGGAAACAACTCTCTAGTGATTTCACATGCTTGCAATCACACCATGGAGTTCTCAATAAATCCTCTAAAGTAATTGATCTCCATGCACTAATCTCCTACACAACTCCAAGTGGGGTTCTTTGGATGCAATACTAGAAAAAAGAACTGCATTTTGGCTACCCTTGACATCAACATATTATCCATCTTGTTGGTGTCACTGACCTCCTCTACTATTATAACTCCTTGGATAGATTCTACACTTTGGAATGTGAGTGGCTCTTCATATCTATTAGACTTCACTTTCCACACTCTCATATTGGATGTGTAGTTCCTAGGATGAAGTTCAGGATCAAGTTTCCAACACTTCACTTCTCAATGTCCACTCAACTACAAGTGGTGGATAAAATTATTATTGTTGTTACAAGGACTTCCTATCATAATCCTTCTCTCCATGCATCTTTGAGTTCACTTTTTTATTGGAGAACTATTCCTACCATTCCTCTAAAACATTCAGGTCTATGTCATATGGATAGCTTCTCCCAGTAGGCTTCCTCATGATGGCCTTTCTTTCCATAGTATGAACATGCCTCCATGTACCAACAAATGGAATTGTTATGAAATATCTTATTGTAGCAATGAAAAAAAAGGAATTCCTCATTCGATGAAGACCTCTTGGTATTTTCCTTCTTCTTTCCCTCATTGATTTTTTTTTTGCTTTTAATATTTTCAAGCCTGTTATAATGGAAATCTTTCCCACTTTTTAGGATCTAGAGCCTAGATTGAGGCCAGATATTGGGAGGAAGTTGGGATGTGACCCCAAAACAAAATTATATATAAACCAGGTCTTTTTACATCCATGGAGGGGTTCAGAACAACATATTGATGCCAAGTTTTATAGAGTAATCCATTGTTATGCAAGTGAAGCCAACAAGCTAGGGAACTTTGGAGGCCATTTCCGGGAGCTACGCTCATCATTTTTCAGTGTTGTTAGTTGTGTTGGATTCTTGAGGTCGAGAAGAAAACAACCAGACTAGTTGTAATCCAATTGATGTACTTTTGATGTACATTGAAGAATTGAATATTAATGAAAGAGGCCTCCCCACTAAAGACCAAAGGCCAGAAGACGTAGGCATTATGGTTTGTTGGAACTCTGTTATCAAGTTTTTGGCATTATGGTTTGTTGTTCCTTATGTGAATTTGATGTTCGATATGTTTTCTAATGGCTATAAAATTCTTTATTTAATCATATTCTTCTTCTTCTCTTTAAATTCTAAATGGAAAATCAACTCATGTAAAATACTTAACCAAGTTATTAAAAGATCATTTTGGATCAGGTGGTATTAGAGTAGGTTGACATTTGGTTGTTTTGAGTATGCATGATCACTAGGGAAAAGATAAGGCATGGTGAAGGAGAGATTGTAGAAGGAGATCCTAAGATTGGATCAAGAAAGAGGACATCTCAAAGTGAAAAGATGGCATTAGAAGAAGGACTTTCTCAAAATGAAAGAGAGTTTCAAAGAACTTCCTTTGTCATGTCGGAGATGGTAAAATGATTGTATAATGATTACTTTGAATGAAAGAGAGAGGTTCAAGGGGAATATTCAAAGAAAGGAAAAATTGAGGAAGGAGAAGACCCTACAAAATCTCCTCCTTCACCTCCTTATTCTTCTTCAAGTACATGTTCAAATCCTACTTTTGCAAGAAAACATTCTCATAAACATAAGCCTGACATGCCATTACTTAAAATTGATATGAAATTTGAGTTTCCCGTGTATAATGGAGAATTCAATGTTGAGAAACTTGATAATTGGGTCAGACAGATGGAGGTATATTGCAGTGTGAAACAAATCAATTATGAGACAACCAATATCAAATTGGCATCGCTTCGTCTTGCAAGAAAAGCACTCATCTGGTGGCAGAGTAAATTGCAACATGGTACTCAACAAATTGGTAATGTATTCCCATCATGGCAAGATTTTATTTTTGCACTTAGAAAACAGTTATATCCTTTGGGGTATAAGGAGAAGGATTTAATTGAATGGAAAAGTATTAAATTAAGAAAAGAATAATCAATGCAAGAATACACAGATGAATTTTGTAAGATGGCTTTGATGTTAAATATTCCATTACAGACACAAGAAACTCTTATGAAGTATATAGGAGGTTTTCCTGCACATATTCGTAAGAAAATATTTATGTTTGGACCTACTAATATTGATGAGGTTTGTATTCAAGAAACGTGTATTGAAGCAGGGAAAATGAGATTTGGTGTATCAGGGGAATCATCTTCAAAGAAAGAAAGCAAAGGAAAAGGGAATGTGAAGAAATAAAACTCAATGAAAATGAAGGAAGAGAAGCCCTCTTGCAAGCATTGCAAGAAAGAAGGAAATGATGATGAACATTGCTGGAAATTGCACCCAGAGAAGAGACTGAAATGGTTCAAAGAGAGGAAAGGGAGGAAAAAAGTTGCAGCAACAACACAACCAACATATTTGGGATCAAACTCAGGTGATGAGACTAAAATCACAGTAGTTGGTTTGTCAGGTAAAATTGGTGATGGTTATGATTCTAGAAGTAAATTATTTCATATAAGGGTCATTATGAAACACACCAAGATCAACACTTTGTTAGATAGTTGATCTCAAGCTAATTTAATTTTAGAAGAAGTGGTTTAGAAATTGGGATTAAAAACTAAGATACATCACAAACCCTATTCACTAAATTGGATCAGAAAAAATCACAAATTGCCCATAACAAAGCAACATGTCATAAAGTTTGCAATTACATCTAATTTTTTGGATGAGGTAATATGTGATGTGGTGTCACTAGAGGCATGTGGAATGGTCTTGGGTAGCCCTTATTTATATGATCGCAAAGCAATTTTCTTCAGGGAACATAATTAATATCACTTAATTAATAAAGGAACTGAATATGTTGTGCATGCTCATCATATTAAAGTGAATCAATCTCTTGTAACAATGGAACAGTTCAAGAAAACATCTTATTCAAGAAAAAATGCCACACCTAACTTGGATGATCTTAAGCAAAGAAGTAAAATGGTTGTAGCATGTAGATCTAACCATACTTTGCTTCAAGATGAGTTTTTGTCCTGCATACATGTAAAGAAGAACATACCTATTGGCTCATTTTCAATCATGTTTCTAATATGGTTAGCACTGCTAATGTTTTCTACATGGATGGTAGTGGGTTCAGAAAGATGTGAGAAAATACAAATGGCTAACAATATGTGTTCAGTTATGATGGTTTTTTTTCAATTGATTATAATGTGACAGGTGCATAAGAAAGATTTGATAGACAAAGGACAAGTGGGGAGGCCTATCCCACACTTGATGTCTGGTTAATATCCTTTTGGAGGACCAAAAGGTCTCAGTGGGGAGGTGTGATCCAAATGGATCCGAAAAGGCCAAAAATTTAAAGTTCTCAGATTCAGACGAAACTAGCTCCATTGCGTGATGTTCATCATGTTGATTTAGACAGTATATTATTTTTCAAAAATGGACTCTGTATGGCGAAGTTATCGCGATCTGAAGTTTTTCCCAAACATTTAAAAAGTCAAAGGTCAAAAGTCAACAATCAAAGGATGTATTGTTGACGTCAACAGTACGTCATGATGACATCAACATGACACATGGTAGCACCAGGGCATGCCGCATGGCAATCACTTTTGGTATTTTCAAGGGTGATTTGTACCACTAAAAAGTTGACATGTGACACTGTACGAAAGACACGTAGCAGGCATAGATGAGGACATGTGGCAATGACATGGCAGTACAGATTGACATGTGGCAGACTTCGGGTTGGACATGTGGTAGTACAGGTTGAAGTTGTAGATGAGTTGGCAGGTTGACGTGGCAGTACACTAGGCAGCTGACTATGTATACGGTCCAATTAGGTGATGACACATAGCCCAATCATAGGGTGCCATGTGGCATCCTGGATAAGGTTAAGAAAGGCTGGGTCAAATTTGTTTTTGCACTTCATCGGACTCGAACCCCCGACCTATGGGCTTGGCAAAAAATTTACCTCCACGTGCTAACCAACTAAGAACCATGTGTTTCTTTCTTTCCATATGGCATATATTTCTTTTAAAGTTTAATAGTGCTAGTTTTGGGGGATAAGCACCCGGTCGACAGGGCTAGCCATCGACCAAGGTGCTTTCCACATGGGCACCATTCGATGAATGCACATAACGATGGGTTGAAGACCAAGGGGGCTAACACTCTAGGTGTTGGCCACATGGGTACCAGAAGACCAGGAGCCAGAGAAAGAGGGGACACGCACCAATATTTTCCAAATGTGGGTTTTTCACTATAGAGTTGGATTATTTAAATATTTTCAGGCCTACTATAATGGGATTTTTTCCCATTTTTGAGGATCTAGAGCCCAGATTGAGGAAAGATATTGGGAGGAAGTTGGGATGTGACCCCCAACTCAAATTCTATATAAACCAAGTCTTTTTATATCCATGGAGAGGTTTAGAACAACAAAATGATGCCAAGTTGTAGAGAGTAAGCCATTGTTATGCAGGTGAAGCCAACAAGCTAGGGAACTTTTAAGCATTTAAGATTAATGAAAGAGGCCTCCCCACTAAAGACCAAAGGCCCAAAGATGTAGGCAATTTGTATTGAACTCCGTTATCAAGTTTTTGGCATTATGGTTTGTTTTTCCTTATGTACTTTTGTTTTTATATATGTTTTCTAATGGTTGTAACATTCTTCATTTAAGCATATTATTCTTATTCTATTTAAATTCTAAATGGTAAATCAACTCATGTAAAATACTTAACCAAGTCATTAAAAAATCATTTTGGATCACTTCCCTCCTTTAATCTTCCACAAAAAGATGAGGTGGTAGTGGGATTCCACCTTCACTTACCATTGTTGATCCTTATTGTTAGAGAAACATTTCCATATCCTTAGCCTTAATATCTTACCTAGGTATTCTATGTTGGAAATATGCCTACAACAGAGATGACACAGATGATCAAGGCACAGATGATCAAGGTTGGCGCAGATGATCAAGGTTTTCATTGATGGCAATCGATTGTTTATGAAGAACAGATGCTGAAACATGCTGCAACACAAATGCAAACACAGACGCAGAAAAACAGTGCTGAAACAGCGTTGGAACACAGAAGCTAACGCAGATGGTTAAGGTTGTCATTGATGG
>ML870965.1:6082-20000 GCA_009831015.1 Picea engelmannii | reverse complement strand
ATAAGTTTGCTGCATAATAGGTTTCCCCTTTTGCAGGAATTTATAATCAGAAAACTGTTATGATTTCTTTTATGTCTTGTTTGTCCTGTAACATATTTCAAGAAGCAACATCGCTGATCGTTTACGAGAAGCATATGGATTAACTGGTGTGAGTTTCTCTCCTCCAATCAACTTAGAAGTCATCATACATAGGGCAGACTTGGAGCGTTTTCAGGTCAATTAGTATTTAGTTTACTGCTTTTATTAAGTAGTTTAATATAGATAGAATTTTGATTTGTTTTAATTTCAGTTAGTTTACTTTCTTATTCATAAATCACAAAATCAAAAAAGAGTTATCTTCGCTGTCTTGGGACAACAAGGAAATTAGTTTCACAGGTTTTATTCAAATCTGTAGATTGTATGTAATGTATATTTGTGAATAAACTGTAATTAAATTGATAATTAGATAGTTGATTTGAGTTATTATTAGGATAATTTGTAGTTTGTAGATAGAATAATTTGCATAGTTTATATTTTAGTATATTAGTTCCTTTATTTGTTTTATTAGTTTCTAGTTTCCTTAGTTTAGATTATTTAGCTCAGATCAATTCTCTCTTTGGTTTTCGTAGGAGACCTTAGAGTGGCCAACGGAGCCGTTAAACTCATCAGGGTGGTCCATTCCAAACGGCTTGGGTTATTTAGACAACCCCGGACCGGTTCCACTCTCTCAGTTGACGGATGGACTGTTTCGCCCGTCAACAAGTTGTAATTTAAGTTCAACTAGCTTAGGTGTGCTCATCCTGTAGGGTGTCCTAGACACTAGCACCGCTCCTGGTGCAAGTTCTATTGAGAAGTCGATGTCCCTTCTCGGAGGTAGACCTGATACCTCTTCCGGAAATACATCTCTGTATTCTCTTAGTGTGGGGTGGTCTTCTAGGCTTGGTTTGCCACCTTCAATTTTTTTCAACACCTGTATTGCATATAGTGGACATCATTTTCTACAATACTTTCTCATTTGAAGAGCTAATATTTGTCTCACCGAGACTAGTTTTTGGATCCTTTAAAGGGTTATTCCCCTTCCTTCTTCACTTACACATTCCAAGGATTTATGGTAACAGTCCAGTTTGTCTTTATGGGTGGCTAGCCAGTCCATACCAATCAACATATCATACAATCCTAGGGGTAATATGTTAAGGGTTGCTTGGGTGGGGAATTCGCCCATAATGAATTGGCAGGCTAGTATGACCTTCGCTACCCTTCTTTTGGTGCCAGTGGCTAACTGTACCAACCACGGCTTGGCATTTTTATGTGGTTGTAGTTTACATTTACCAACAGCCTTAAGGGATATATAACTCAAATTTGAACCAAGGTCAATCATAATAGACACTATATGGTTGGTGATCATACCTTCGATTTCCACCACTGAAGCTTGGTGGTCAGCTTGGTTATTATCCAAGGATGCATAGATTTGCGGCACACTCTTGGCCATGTTATTGACGGTGGTATCTTCTTGAACGTTGTAAGCTCTTCGACTGTTCTGTTGTTGGTGTGGGAAATCCCTTAGTAGATGTTCTCCTCCACAACCCCAACATTTCAAAGGTTCTCTCTTTGGGTTATCAGTCTTTACTGGGGCAGATCCAGAAAGTTTATTTCCACTAAAGGAGGGAAAGTTCTGCTGGTGTACACTTTGGGCTGGGAAGCTAATCCTTGAGTTCTTTTTATGGTCCTTAAATATTGGGGATTTAAACCCCTTTTTATGGAATCCCGAACTATTCTTCTGCTTCCAGCCTTCGCGAGGTTTTGTCGGACGCCCAAGTTTCTCATAACAATATCTTGCTTTTCGGATAGTATCTTCTAGGGTCTTTGGTTCGTAAAATTCAATCCCGTTCTGATAATCCTTAGGTAGTCCACTGATGAATCGTTGGACCTTTGCCTTTTCTTCTTTTATGTAGGGTACATACCTTAGCAACTCGAGGAATCTATTGACATATTCCTCTATGGTGAGTTTCCCCAGCTTGAGTTCATAAAATTCTTTAGTCTTTTCGTCGAAATAATTTTCCGACAAATACTTCTTCCTAAAGTATCTCTTAAACCGTTCCCAAGACAGGTCCTCTTCGTGAATCCCTTTCACATTCTTAAGGTCTTCCCACCAAATGGAAGCCTTTCCATTCAAGCTGAAGGTGGCTACTTGGGCTTTCAAGTTCTCTGAGAAGTCATGGACTCTGAAATACTTCTTTAGTCCAAGAAGCCAGGCCTCCACTTCCTCTCCCTTCTTTATTTCACCATCGAAGGAGGGTGGTTTGGCCTTCTTGAACTCTTCGAGATTATGACTCTTGGAAAGTTTTCTCTTCTTTTGTTTTCTTCGGGAATGAGAACTAGTTCTGCTACTAGAAGATCCCTCTGAGTCGCCAGCTTCCTTTCCAGAAGAATCGTCCGACTCTTGTCCCTTATCTCTGGGGTGGACCTTTCTCGAGGTGCTCCTCTCAGTGTGGCCACTGACATGGCCATGTTTCTCTATCTCAGGTTCATGTTGCAATTCTCTTTGTATGTTGGATAAGCTCTGCAGTAAAACTGCATTAATTTTCGTCTGCTTCTCTTGCTCTTTTATCATCCTTTTGTTGTCAGCCTTGTAGTTTTGTAATTCGACCATGAGGCTCCTCACAGTCTCAGCCATATCTGGAGGGGTCCCTACTGCCCTCCTTTCATCAAACTCTTCATCTCTATTGTGGGAGCCCTCCCCCACTTCATGGTGAGTCACCATTCTATACGTCTGAAATTTCCCGCGGTTGATCGTTCGCTTATGTGCGAAAGAAAAAATTCTTGTTGTTAGTCAATATTTATATACATTCATAACCCACACAATATTCATATTTTTCACATGCATACACACAATAGGGGTTTTTCATTCTTAACTTCAACTTTTGATTACGGGGGTTAATCTAGAGGGTTACTCCTGTTAAGAGTGCTTCGAATGGAGTCTTTGCGCAACCCGTTCATGAGCCCAAGAAGACCAAGTGTTGTAACCATGCTCTGATACCAATTTGTAACACACCCACTATGGGAACTAATATTTTTCGGCTTTTTCCTTCTTTTCCCCAAGGAACGGAATCCTCGAATTCCTGTGGGGCCTGATGCTGACCCTACCATCCCTTACCCTTACCCATGTGATCGTTGGCTATGACCACAGGCATTACCGGAGAGGTTCTTTCGGCTTTGGCAATTTGGGAAATCGCGATGCATGTGTTTCCCTGCTCTCAGGTCTCTCAAAGTGCTGAAATCCGAAAGGAACCAACAGTTTGTCATATCTAACAATGCCTTGGATTAAAACCTAGCATTCCACCTTTAGGAGTTTCACGTACTAGGTTTTCGCAGTAGAAGAGGACGAGGGGTTCATACCCTTCAGTTTTCTGGGTACCGAAACACCAAAAACCAAATCTACACGCGCTAAGCCTTATCGGGATTTCACAAGTCGGGAATTTGGGATTGGCATGTACCAGGGACTTGCCTCTATATATCCCGGGTGACGAAATACCAAGACATCAAGACTTATTCGTGTTATTATTATTTCGGGGTTTCGCAAGTCGAGGTTTCGCAAATCGGGACTTCGTGACTGGAGAGTACAAGGGAACTAACCCTTGGGTTTCCCGGGTGTCGAAACACCGAAACATCCAAAATCTAGACATGCTATGCCATTTCGGGGTTTCATACTTTGGGGTTTCGATATGTGCCGACAAGAGGTCTCGCATCTAGGATATTCGGGAGCCGAAACTCCAAAGCTCATACATCCACTAAACTCACCTCGGGGTTTCGCAAGTCGGGATTTCGTGATGTGTGATGACAAGAGGTCTCACATCTGAGTTTCCCGGGAGTCGAAACTCCAAAGCTCATATATATACACTAAGCTCATTTCGGGGTTTCGCAAGTCGGGATTTCGTGATGTGCGATGACAAGAGGTCTCGCATCTGAGTGTCTCTGGAGCCGAAACTCCGAAGCTCATATATATACGCTAAGCTCGTTTCGGGGTTTCGCAAGTCATGATTTCGTGATGTGCGATGAAAAGAGGTCTCGCATCTGAGTTTCCCGGGAGCCAAAACTCTGAAGCTCATATGTCCACTAAACTCACTTCGGGGTTTCGCAAGTCGGGATTTCGGAACTAGCGAGTACAAGAGACTTTCCCTTAGATATCTCGGGTCCCGAAACATCGAAACACCGTATCTCATCTGCGTTAGACCTTTTCGGGGTTTCATACTTCGGGATTTTGCGATATGCGCAAACAGGAGGTCTCGCATCTAGGATATTCGGGAACCGAAACTCCGAAGCTCATATATCCACTAAACTTACTTCGAGGTTTCGCAACTTAGGATTTCGCGATGTACGATGACAAGAGGTCTCGCATCTGAGTTTCCTGAGAGATGAAACTCCGAAGCTCATATATATATACTAAGCTCGTTTCGGGGTTTCGCAAGTTGGGATTTCGCGATGTGTGATGACAAGAGGTCTTGCATCTGAGTGTCTCGGGAGACGAAACTGCGAAATGTCGATATATATATATATATATGAGGCTAAGTTCATTTCGGGGTCTCGCAAGTCGATATTTCGCATCCAGTGACTAAAATGAAACTGACCCTTGGGTATCCCGGGTGCCGAAACTCTGAAATGCTGAGAGGTATTCCTACTAGGCTACTTTCGGTGACAGGGAAGAAGCAAACTCATGGGTTTACTAAAATGGTAGTCCTTGCAAGGGACTCACTCATCTCTGTAGAGTGTGGGAACTTTCCCGGAAGGAGGTGCCTTCGGGGAAATCCAACCAAGGCATCGTGTGAGTTAAGTGCAGGGGACAATTCTCCCGAGGATAGACTCAAAATATAAACTTGTTCAGTACACACACACACACACACACACACACACACACACACACACACACATATATATAAACTGAATATGGTCATACAAGTATAATCATGCATCCACCATTTCCGATCAAAACACTAGGCAAACATTTCTATACAGAAACCATTTATGAGTGTACAACCATGAGCATGCATTCCAGGAATATTCAATTTAAAATACAGGACATAAACACTTATCAAAAAACACCAGGTGTAACAAAACGGCTGAGAGGGGTGCTCGTTTCAACCCAACCATAGGCTCAACGAATTCCAATGGATTTACCACTATCCACCCCCAAGCTATACCACGAGGCTTTGAGACTCAGTCTCCTACTTCCCGCTCATCGAAAGTCAAGGATGAAGGTTACTCTCCTTCTCCTCCTGTGATTCCTGTTGTGCACTCCCCCCTCCCCACACTTCCTTTCTTCCTTTGTCCTTTAAGGTTGCGTGTGGCACGAATTCCCCCATAGTGGTCAGGTTTGAGGGCTTCTATGGATGGGCAGTTCACCCCCATCCCCTCATTAACTCATGAGGAGCCTCCCCACCTACCATCCTGGAAAGTAATTCCTTCCAAGGCCAGAGAGCAGCTTTGGTCTTTGAGCCAGTAAAGACCAATATGGTATTGATTCGGTGGAAGTTAACGCCACCATTCCAGGTGCCTTCCACCACCTTCCATCATCCATCGTGGTCTCTTTTTCAACACATCCCCCTCTCAACAGTCATGCAACATATATTCACACATCATTTACATTCGTCGACCCTTTATACAGGGTCCGTCAAATCACACATTTACATCTTGGAGTTTACCATAGTTCTTGGCCAATATAGTTATTTTTTTTATAGACTGGGGGAAACAGGGTGTTACACCTTACCACCTATAATCCCTAACCATAGCACCTAATATATAATTATCGCTCATAACCCCTAACATAACACCTAACTCATATATCCTTAACAATATCTAACACCCAACCCTTAAAATTTTTATAACCTTCATACCCTATATCACATATCACCTCTTCCCTATAACCCCTAATCCAATAAATCCTAACCCTTAATTCTTTTAACCCCTACATGTTAACCCTATGATCTGGATTATTTTCGGCAGGAAATGAGATCAGAGATATAATAAAGAAATGCATAGAGATATCACAGATATTCAATAATATAACAAAAATATATCATAGATGCAACCATAAACACAGATATACAGTAATACATGATTTCTATTAATGAAATAAATGTACAGAGACTGTAAAATACAGAGTGAAAGACTCGATAGAATGGTGGCAACTTATCTCTGAGAAGAGATGTGATGGCTACTCGCATTCGCAAGAAGATGATTATAATGAGGCTCTGAAGGCATTTTTACAATAAACAGGAATGCCAAAATTCCTAGACATCCAAAAACCTAACCCTAGGAGATGAAACGCCAAAAGTCATGTGGGCCCCATTTGGGTAAGTTAGTACATCAACTTCTCGGGGTCGTAACTTTTGCATACAATCTCCGTTTTAGGCATATGATAGCTTGTTGGAAAGGTATTGTCGAGGATATTCATTTTGGGGGCTCAATCATTCCTTCAAAAATTATTAAGAACCTCGATCTCAAAAAACCTTCATTTGGGCCCTCAAAATGGCCCCAGAAGTTAAAAATTGCTAAAAATAGTAAATTGCCAAATTTGCCAGAAAACGGTTTTTAGCCAATTGGAAAAGGTGGGTGGCCACCAATATCCACCTAGATCAATCATCCCTCCTGTTTTTCCAGATTCTGTACTTAAGGCTTTAAAAAGTACAGTGTCTAGGCATCCGAAAGTTAGTAAGATGTAAAAAGGAGGAGGGTATACCTTCGAGAAAGGAAGCTAGGGTTGATTTCTAGGTTGTCACTGTCTGGCTTCCAACTGTTACTGGATGTTTATATTCCTTTCAATTGCAGCCCATGAACGTTCAAGTTCTACCCAGGTGTTAGTTGTTTTAAGTATGGTATCAAAGATATTTAAAGTGATATGGGTTTGATCTGTCAAGCCGAGTTCAATATTGGGTTGTCTTACAACAGGGACAGTCATAGAGGAATAGAAAAATTTAAGGAACTCCGAAAGTTTTTATGCTATATCAATTTGATTTTATATAAGAGAACTTTTAGAAATCAATATTAAAAGCAAAATGCAAACCAAAGGCCTTTTTTGTAACTGCGTTATATTTGAAATAAATGGTGTATGAATTATGAGAAAAACATTTAGATCTCTATAGAATAAGGCTCTTATCGAGAGAGAATCTAACTCTGTAAACAGAAGAAGAAAATAAGATAAGAAATAGTCCGATGAAGTATAAAATATGACAATCTAAAGATTCACAGGTCTTGTACCTGCTAGTAGCCGATACAGAGGAAAAATTGTAAACAATAGATAGCTTAAATATTAATCACTGCAGTAGAAGTTTTACTAAATTGCAATGCAACCTTCATCAGATGTATATAAGTGAAATAAGAGTGAAAATGAAATAACAGAGAGAAAAAACTCATAACACAGTAGTGACGGAATTAGGAATCTCCAGATTGCTTTGTATTAAGTCTCGAAAGAGAGAGTCTCTATTACAATTAATTAAAAAGGTCCAACCTTTTTTCTTTCTTCAAAATGTATATTTATACAAAAAAAAATTGCGCTGGAATCTCAATAGTTCCAGAGGTTTTCGGTTACAATCAAGGAGTCGAAACGTTTCATTTCTTTATCTCTGTTCTCATTTGGTACCCGAAACCTACCTCTTCACATGCTCTGTGCAAATAATGCACTTCTCCACCAGCTGTGATATCAACTTAGATGGCTCTGCTTGATTATTTGCCTCAAAAATATAGCAGTCTTTCATCAGTAGCGGCAGCTTTCCCTCCACATGCTAATCTTTGGCATTGATAGAGAATAACAACATACTCGGTTTAATTATCCATTTGTCTATTTGCACTATGTCTATTTGAGTTATTTGTGATATTTCGGCTAATTCTCTTTCTTCATTTTCCTTGATATTTAGCATATATTTAGCTGTATTGATCTGACCCAGTATCTCCATGCCACTTTCGCCATCGGAACCCAAAAAAATCTCACTTAACAAACCGAAAATTTATTCGCAAGATTTCCTTAGCTTCATAGCTTGTTGTTTTCCTTCGAACATATTTCACTCCCATTCTTTCAACAAGATATTACCCCTGGTCTGCTCTGCGATGGGAAAACTAGAACTACTGCTTTATTCCCTTCTCGTTGTGGCTATAATAGCCTCCTGGAACACCACCTGAGCTGCTCCGACATCCCTTTCTTTAAGAGAGAGGTTTTCCAACACCTGATCAATGAGTAGGAAGTTGCTTTGAATTGTTTCCACTTTTGCAAGCAAACCCTGCTACGTCGTCGATAACCTTTTTCTGATATCTATTGCTTGGGATTGAAATATCCCGATATCGATTACCTGGCTTTCAGTGAATTCTAGTTTGGCCCGAAGCTGGTCTATTAATTCTCCTTGATGGCTTATCTGAGTCTGACTTGTCTAAACCTTCAACTGTGTCTGTTCGAGATCGACTTTGAGCCACTCGATTTCTTTTTATCTTCGATTCTTGCTTGCTCTAAAATCGCACTCTCCTGATCTTTAGCAACAACTTCTATTGTAGATAGTTTAGCCTCTAGTCTCTTGATCAAACGATTCTTTCGTTTTAGCTGATCCTTTAGGGTACCGACTGAATATTGATTCATCGTGGTGAATGCCCCCAATGTTCCTGCTATTTGTGTTGTGAATTCTACTTTCTTCATATTTTTCCCATCAGTTAAATTTTTAAATTTCTTAGAGGCAGTACCTGCTTCTTGGTAGAGTTCTTGTCTCACAACCACTTTCCTCTTCTTATCGAAGAAGAATTCATTCAGAGGTAGCTCTTCAACTGATATAGGTGTCAATTTTTCACCCAAAATCCAACCTGCGTTCGGAATTTCCTTTGCAGACTATAGGGGGGTAATGGAGGCAATGGGATTGTCGACCTATTTAGAATATTTCCCAGGAGTAATGATCGAAGTTGAATCGCTTGGAGGACTGGAAGCCTCAGCTTCCTATTTCGGGCCCCCAGCTTGCTCTTCTTTATCTTGTTGTTCTTCTTGGTCGGGCGTTGAACCTTTGGAGCCTTTGGCCTTTGTTTTCTGCACCTCTATGGTTGTTGGATTCTCACCCCGTAATACTAGAGGGAGGCAACTCCACCTATGCTCTTAGAATCTGACAACATCGGCCCTCTCTTTGAGCGACAAGGCTTCTATTTGAGCCAAAACCTCGTCATAAGATTTTGTGCCTTGGAAAATATCATCGTGAGGTGAATTCTCGTGCTCAAATCTTTTAAGGCCACAATTGGCCACATGATTACTCACGACCCTGTGTGGATCGTGTTTCTTGAATTCGATGTGAACCAACTTTATATCTTCTAGGGCTACTGCCTCGGACTTCGCATGCCTGAAGTCTAATAACGAATAGGTGTTTAAATGAATAGGAAAAGGTGGTCATACCTTTTTTGAATACCCTTTCAGTTCTTTACTTATACCGCCAATTATAGTTTGCCTGGTGATCTCACGACAAGCCAGCCTGTCAGGTATAAGTAAGGGTAAACCATGCGGAGGGACGGAAGCATCGAAAACCCTGATGTATGAGAATTATTTCTCCACATACCAATCGACCACTCTGCTTAAATTTTCCGTGATGTTATCCGATATCCTGGGTGGTGGATTACAAAAGATGGCAACATGCATCGGTACCATCACCTAGTTGAAGATTTCATATATGAAATATGAAGCCTTGTCCTCCCAAAGATTAGAATGGTATACATGGACTGGCTCAGCATATGATGGATCCTAGCTCAAATTCATCAAGGGAAAAGGTGTCATGGAACATACTGCGTCCATGAGATATGCGAACATAAAAAATGAAGCAGCTTTCCCGCTCTCTTTCTACGTCTGATATTCTGTAATCCGACTGGTCAGGCTATCTGATAATATTTTGGCCCAGTTGAAAGAAGAGCCTTCTGCTACTGAGTATATCAAGGGCACCCATTGGAGAAAAAAATGCGTGGTGTCTTCCCTCCCGTACAATCTACAGGTCATCATCGCTACGTATTTGAATTGTGGTTCCAAAGAAGATATGGAATAAATTCCATTGTTGTCTTCCCTGAACTTCGCTAGGTGTGAGACCCAATCCTTGATCAAATCAGATAAAATTTTTGTGTATTTATCACATTCCTTCTATTTAAAACCATCTAGAAACTCTGCATTATACATGAAGTCTGACGTGGGTGGTAATTTGTACATAACTTGTAAGCTTTATGGTCTGAAGGTCCCAACAGTGACCCCCTGCTCGTTGATGATGGTTCTGGTAGGGATGTCTACATGATCTAGCGCCCATTGGATCATGTCATAGTAAGGTAGAAGATGCGGTCGGGCCGCTACTTTGTGCATCTCTACCTGGACGACGATCTTGTATTTGGTAGTCATGTCATCTATTTCGTTGTCATTGGAATCATCCGAGTAGTTCACCAACTGTGATTGCAACACCTCTGAGACGTATGACCAGGTTCGTACGGAATCAACGCTTCGAGGTGAAGTATATGAAATATTATCAGAGCCTTGTCCTGAAACCTCAGCGCTTGCCTTGGATGCTTTTCGCGGGGCCATGACAGGGGATTGTAACTTAGCTCTTCTGCAATAAAAATACATATACATATAGAAGTTAGCTTACTGAGAAAAACTTCTCTGTGTGGGATAGAAATGAACTTTATGAATAAAATAGGAAGCAAAATATCTATATCTTTGACCATTTAACATATCGATGTCCTTACGAATAGAACAGTCCAATCATAATTACATAGAGATTTTCACAATAAAAACCATATTCTTACTTTGTCGTTTCACCTTATTTCCAATTAATGCCATAAAATTCGATGGTTCGTGGCACAAGATGGCGCAAGGAACATTTGAAATTACCTCGTAAACTGTGCATTATTATCATTTGCATTAAACATTGATTAGGCTGGCTTGGCTTCCTTAATCAGGATTTAAATCAACATTTCGGCGTTCGTCGTATCGGGGCTTTTAACTCTGACCTTTCGAGCCTCTAAAACCCGAGATTGCGATGATTAGATTTAGTTAAGTGAGGACGTAATTAGATTAAGTGTTTTATTGTTTTAATTTATATCGCGATTTCGCGGCTCGGGGCTTCAAGGGTATAGTTTTTGGGCAGAGCGTATCCTAAGTCACGAAATCCCAAGAGGATTTAACCATGGTCAAAACTAAACACTCTAGACATTAACCTGGATTACTTATGTGAGGATCTCGTGGCTTCGTCTTTCGGGGTTATGACGGTAATGTTTTAGGAGGGAGTGAATGTCGAGACGCGAAATCCCGATAGCACTTTACTGGGGTTTAAAGAATTTTACTCCCAACTTCCCCTGAGGTAAGATTTTAAAACCTTTCATGACCTCGCACATCGGGGTTTGTAAATATTGTGACTTGTGACCCCCGAAAAGCGATATTCCGAGGTACCAAAAGTAAAGCCTTTCATTTAACGATATAAAGTGCTAAGTTGCGAAACATAACATCCCTTGCTATTTCGCATGTCTAGACTACTGAGATTTTCAGTAGGTAAATGTCGCGAAGCGAAAAAGAACTCAAAAACCAACATTTGACCTTAAAAAATTACATTTAAAATAGTTGAAAAAGGCAGCTCCAACACCTCCTTAGGAAGAAATGGTCTCCATTGCATTGATTTCTTGTGGGAGAGGGAAAATAATTTGCTGAATCTGCATCTTGGTGAGTTGCTTGCCTTGTTGGAGACGTCGCGTTGCTCGGTGGAAGTTTGTCACGAACCTGTTGAGGCTAAGGCTTTTCAACAAGTCAGGATACATGAGAGGATGGTGTGCAGAAGGAATCTTTTCACTTTGCTGCAACCTTGTCGACCTGCTTTTGTTGGATAGAAGGTGCTTGGGGCGAAGCTGTAGTGGTTGCAGTTTCCTTATGTTACCCTTTTGAATAGATTGTGAAGAAGCTGAATTTTGCAGTATGAGATACTACCTTGCGGCACTTTTTAGGTGGAACAGTAGTCGGAACTACCTCTGGTATTCTGTAGAGATAACCTCCCAGAGAAAAAATGACACTGCGGAATCGAGACTCATAAACAGCGTGGCGATTCCACATATATGGTTGGCCCAAGAGAACATCACAGAAATCTAGTGGGGAAACATCACATAATACCTCATCCTTGAAGGGTTGGATTCCATATGACAATCGACATTGTTGGCTGACACGAAGATCTCGTCCTTGGCAAAGCCACCCGATGTTGTATGGTTGTGGGTGTGGTGTTGTCGACAATCCCAACTGTTTGATGATCTCTGCTGAGATGAGGTTCTTCTGGCCTCTGCTATAAATAATAAAAAGTAGCAGGGTCCCCTTTACCCACATATGTGAATGAAAAAGGTGCTCCCCCTCTTCAAGATCTGTTGGTTCTTCTAGTTGAATTGTTGCGGTTGCGACAATAGAAGTGGGGTCTGCGTCAATAATCTATCCTTTACCATTTTTTTCATAATCAGAGTCTGAATCAGGGTTCAACTCCTTGTCTTTGATCTCGGCCACCAATGACTATTTTGAGCGACATTCATCGGTTTTGTGCCAGGGGCTTTTGTGGAAATCGCACCATTTTTCGGTGTCCTTCTTTGTCTTCCCATGACCCTTCTTTTCATGTGGCTTGGACTGGTTTTCGGGAGACTGTTTGTTAGGGACATCTTTGTCATACTTTGGTTGTTGCAGATTTGCAGAACCAAAATCTTGTTTGTTCTGGTGCTTAAATTTCTTCTCAATTTTAACAGCATATCGATAGGCAACACCGAGTGATGAGATGTCCAAAAAATCCATTTCAGTTTGCATGTATCTGTGTAGAGCCCCACAGTATTTCAGAACCAAATGTCGTTCAAAGTCTTTGATACTCAGCTTGGTGCACAAGGTATGGAAGGTATTGGTGAAATCTGAAACTTCTTGGCCCCTCTCTTGTCGTAGTGTTGTCCATCTCATGTACTAGTCCTCATAGTTGTCAATAGGGTAATATTGTTCCTTTACCGCATCCACAAAAAAATCCCAAGTGGGATCGGCCCCATATATTTCAAACTCATTTGTGTAACTATGCTCCTAATAAGTTTCCCACCAATGTTTGACATGGGGGAGAGCTTTAAGGAGTGAGAAGGTGATCTTTTCTTTGTTGGAAAATTTGTGAACAGAGAAATAACCTTCTAGCAGATTTAACCATTTGTTTAAGGCTTCTGCATCTGGCTTTCCTTCAAATACAGGAATATAAAAATTAAATTGTACCTTGAAAGGCGAGGTGCATCCAAAGTGGTCGCTTGATGAAGATGTGCCTGTTGCTATCGGCAGGCATTGAAGGATGTGGAAAAAATTCTCCATCATTTCGTCCCTCTGTCATGTGAGAGCTTGCTCAAGAAACAGACTAATAGGATCGTCTGCTCCGTCGTTTTTCTTTTCTTCTGCCATTGAGGGTTTCTTGGGTGTGCGAGAGCAATTGTCCTCAAGAGAGACAAGCTCGAGACCCAACTTGCTATACTCAGACTTTGTCAGGGACATGCACTGAAAAAAAAATGACCAAGAACAACCTACTCTGATACCACTGATCCGGATTATTTTCGGCATGAAATGAGATCGAAGATATAATAAAGAAATGCACAGAGATATCACAAATATTCAATAATATAATATAAATATATCAGAGATGCAACCATAAACACAGATATACAGTAATACATGATTTCTATTAATGAAATCAATGTATAGAGACTATAAAATACAGAGTGAAAGACTCGATAGAATGGTGGCAGCTTATCTCTGAGAAGAGATGTGACGTCTACTCGCATTCGCAAGAAGATGATTACAATGAGGCTCTAAAGGAATTTTTACAATAAACAGGAATGCCAAAATTCCTAGACATCCAAAAACCTAACCCTAGGAGATGAAGCGCCAAAAGTCATGTGGGCCCCGTTTGGGTAA
>ML870964.1:3970-16307 GCA_009831015.1 Picea engelmannii | reverse complement strand
AAAAAAACTTGGGTCCATTACCCAAACCTTTGTGCTACCAGAATTTACTACCGAACTTTCTTCAAGGGTTGACATCAATAAAAACCAACCCAATTAATCAACAATCTCCCCCTCTGGCATTGATGGAAACAATCTGATGCAATATTGAAGTCATATCACTCATGCTCCCCCTGTGACCATCGCTCCCCCTGGAACCATGCCTTTGTGCTCTTTCTCCAAGCATTTACCTTTGCATCTAATAAATCTCTCCCCCTTTTTCATCAATGGCAAAGGTATCTTTCCATCCGAGGCTACTCCCCATAACTGAAATCTTCCTGAAATTGATCTTCCAACCTGAACTGTCCTCTTTATGGTGCTTCCTCGTGTAAATATAAGACATATAAGATAAGCATTTAATAGCATTCATTTTGGAGTAGAAATTACTCTGAGTCTCTGGCGAAGATACTCAAAGGCTTCCCTTGGAAGTGGTTTTGTAAAGATGTATGCCACTAGTTCTTTTGTGCCCACATATGCAACTCTGATGTTCTTCTCTATAACTTGTTACGGTAGAAAGTGATACTTTATTGGAATGTGCTTCATCTTGGAGTGCATCACCGGGTTCTTTGAGATACTGATGGCACTTGTATTATCACAATAGATTGGAATGGGCTCATCATACTCAACCTGTATATCTACCAAAGTTTGTTTCATCCATAGAACCTAAGTACAACATCCTTCTGCTGCAATATGCTCTGATTCGTTTGTAGATAAAGATACTGATGATTGTTTCTTGCTTAACCAAGATACTAAACACTCACCCAAGTAGAGTGTTGCTCCACTGGTGCTTCATCGATCATCAATGCAACCTGCCCAATTTGCATTTGTTTAGGAAATAAGTGATAGATCCTTTCCTTTTTGATACCATAATCCAAATTCTTATGTTCCTTTGAGATATCTGAAAATCCTCTTCACTGATAATACATGTGATTCCTTTGGTGCTGCTTGAAATCGTGCCACTTGTCCAACTTCCTACATTACACCTAGTCTGGATATTGTCACATATAGTAAGCTACCAATCATTGACCTGTATTGTCTCTGGTCTGTAGACTTTGAATCATCATCTTTGTTCAACTCGCAACTAGTTTGCATAGGAGTGGTAACCGGTTTGCAATCTTCCATTATGAACCTCTTTATCATTTCTCTGATATACTTAGTATGAGAAATAAAAATTCCTCGGTTTCTTTGATGTATATGAAGACCCAGAAATGTAAGGCCTCTTATTACAAAGCCTCATAAAAATAAATATAAATACATAAATACTTTCTAATATACTTCTTTATTTACTGCTACTTAGTTTAAAATCTTCTTTCTTGATATTCTTCTAACAACATAATAATTCCAACATAATAATTGACAGTTTAGCAGCATACTAACACCATAATCATTAACAACAATATAATAATTAATAGCAATATAATAATAACAGTAAGCAGAAAATGCATAAGGTATTCACCTCAACCTGAAGCTTAGTTGTTTTATCCCTTTCCTAGTTGATGATGTTGTTGATGATGTTGATCTTGCACAAAACTAAGTATTAACCTCCCAAACAACTAGGAATAGCCTCTCTGGCTCCCTAGCTCTAGGAATCCTTACGGTTTCCTGGCCCCCGAGCCCAAAATTCCCAGCAACAACTCTCCCTGTGAAAGTCCTCAAGCCCAAACTGTTCACTCCAACTCATTCTTTCCTTTCTTCCTCCTCCTTCTTGCCCCAAATTTGCTTACCCTCCAAAAACCAAAGATCCCTTTCCCCCAAGTTTTCCCCACTCCCTTATCCTCCTCCCTCCTTCCATTTCTCCAACCGCCTTACCCCCCATTAATTCCTCAACCACCTTATCCCTCCCATTAATTGCTTCAACTACCAATTTTAATAATATTGTAATAAAGTCTCCATAAATTTATTTTAATAATTCATTAAACTAATATTTATCATTCATGATAATTAAATAGTTAATTAGGGTTGTTGCATACACCCACCCTTCAAGAAACTTCGTCCCAAAGTTAGAGTAATTTACAATACAAGGGAAATGACACATGGTTCATACATTCATATCCAATAAACAACATTATCAGTAAACAAAAAAAAACACTTATACATACTAGTGTACATGTGCAAGGAATGCATGTGTAGTTAACACATACAAGACTCGTGCATGTACTAATGAAAATAATTATCACACCCATAGTAATTCTTGTATGTGCCCAATCCAATCAACAAGATCATTCATTTGATAAACGATAGTAAACCAATTAAAATGTTCGCAAAATCCCTCAATTTGATAATTTATCACAACAACATTCATTTAGATCATTGTAGTTCAGTTAAGCAATTATAAATATACATATTTACATATTTTCTTTTCAAAAAGGGGAAAAACAATAAATCCTACTATAAGGAAAAATCCCCACACACTCTCAACTATTTCTATTCATCCTTCCTCCCTAACTTACTTCTATCTTCCATCTCTATCCTTCCTTTGTTGGACTATCTTGGAGCGTCAACTATATTGACCTAACTCCAAATATAACTCGTAAGCGGAAGTGTCAACTCTCTTGACCAAGATTCCCCAGTAGGAAACTAACAATCATCATCACATGTCTAGGGGAGCGTGAGATAACACTGTCCTCCCATGACTCTAGGTTTCAGAGGATACACGGTGGGAAATGCCTCCACCCCTCTTAATAGGACTAGGGTCAACACCCTACCATGGAACATACAATGGCACTATGTTGCTGGGAGTTTTGTTATCGTATATTCAGTTTTAAGCAGTCTCACCACCTGAAAAACCTGCACTGGTCCATATATCATAGCAATGCATTCAAACCAACATAATTTCATATACAAAGATTCATACCATATTGTTTCTCGGTCGGTGTTCACGACATCCACTTTTTATTATGATTATCCTTTGGCTATTTCATAGCCCATTGACCTGCAGATTAGTTTATAACACAAACTCATACATATCTATGCATTTTCATCATGTAAATGCATTCAACCATAATCTCAATTCGGTATCCATGTACCAACAACTTTAAATTTCAAAATTTTCAAGTTGAAATAGATCACATAATATCCCCATATTCAAATAACGTTAACCATTCATAGAATTGACATTCACATAATAGATTGCATAATATCCATCATCATTCAAACAACATTAAACATTCATAGAATTGACATTCACATAGGTTCATACGTCTTAAAAGTTCAAGTGTATCATTAATAGTTTCACAATGACTCGAAAATAAAGGTGATTAGGACTTAGGTAATTCTAGTTGTCCAAGTTAAAAGGTGGCATTACATACACCCAACCTTCGAGAAACATATTCTCGAGGTGGTCAAAAAAGTGAGGGATGATCTCGTCGTAATGTCTCGACATACTCTCAAGTAGCAGATCTTGGGCTATACTTGTCCCACTGGACCTTAACTTGGTCTACCAGATAGTTTCTGAGCTGTCAGAACCTACGATCCAATATGTGTAACGGTTCTACCATGAGGGTTCCCATGTCCGATACCTTTAATTCCTTCCAATTAAGTTTATGAGATTTGTCAGCAACATAATGGCGTAGAACAGATACATGAAAAACATTATGAGTTTTATGCAAGTGGGGTGGTAGTACAAGACGATAGGAAACATGTCCAATTCTCTCTTGGACTTTGAACGGTCCTATAAATCGAGACGACAACTTTGTCCCCTTCCCAAACTGAATGGTACTCTTATTAGGCCTGATACAAATGAAAAATTGATCTCCCACTTTATAACTTCGGTCAGTCCTATGTGCATCAGCATAACGTTTATGTATAGCATGTGCTTCCTTTAGTCTCTCTCTAATCTAAATCACCCATTTCTCCATCTCTTGAATCAATTATGGCCCAACTGTCACTTGGTCTTCTAACCTTTCCCAAATCAACGGTGTTCTGCATGGCCTTCCATACAAAGCTTCATAGGGTGGCATTCCAATGGAGCTATGAAAACTATTATTGTAGCCGAACTCTACCAAAGGTAGGTACTTCTCCCAATGGGTTTGATTATCCATAACATACATCCTAAGCATGCCTTCCATAACCTGATTTACTCTCTCAGTTCACCCCTCTGTTTCAGGATGATAAGATGTGATTAAGTTCAACTGAGTCCCCAATGTTGACTGCAAACTTGTCCAAAATCTAGAAGTGAATCTGGAGTCCCTATCTGAAATGATATTCTTGGGTAACCCATGCAAATGGATGAACTCACTTATAAACACGCATGCCACATTAGTGACATCGTAAGTGTCTCTAACCGGGATAAAATGAACACTCTTGGTCAACTTATCAACTATCACAAGAATTGCATTGTGTCTATGTGATGTGAGCAACAGTCCCACAACAAAATCCATATAAATGACTTCCCATTTGGACATAGGGACATCATGCAGTTGTAGGAGACCTGTAAGGTGGTGGTGGTCAGCTTTCACTTGTTTACACTCTAGGAACTTGGTGACAAAATGGACTACATCACGCTTCATGCCTACCCAGAAGAAAATCTTCTGCATGTCTGCGTACATTTTCTTCACACCCGGATGTGCACAATAAAGTGCTATATGGGCTTCCTTCAGTATGATGATTCGAATATCCCCACCTTCAGGGATGTACATCCTTCCTTGATATCTTAATAGTCCATCTGATTCCAGGATGTATCCTTCATACTTTGGATCTATTTGCGTCGGAGGGTTGAAGTAACCTTTAAATACCAACTATCTCCAAGGAGTTGTGTCAACACACGCTCCCTCATAATAACTTTTAAGGGTACCAAAGAGAAGACACGTGGTCTCCTGCTCAAGGCATCTGTGACCACATTCTCCTTTCCCTTGATGTAAGAAATTCCAAAATCGTACTCACTCATAAACTCACTCCATCGCCTCTGCCTGGCATTGAGATCCCTTTGAGTGAAGAGATGTTTTAAACTTTCATGGTCTGTTTTGAACTCAAAATTTTGCCCCACTAGATAGTGCCTCCAAAGTTTCAGAGCTATCATTACAGCTACCAAATCTAAATCATGAGTAGCATAAAGTTCCTCATGTTTCTTCAACTTCCTTGACGCATACGCTATCGCTCCTCCATCCTGCATTAGCACGGCCCCCAACTCTTGCTTCGAGGCATCCATGCAGACTGTGAAGTCTTTTTCCATATTCGTCACTCGTAGAATTGGTGCACTAGTTAGTAACCCCTTAAGCTCAATGAATGCACTATCGCATTCTCTTGTCCATTCATACCTGACCCCCTTGCGCTACAAAGTGGTGATGGGTTTCTCTATTTTAGAGAACCCTTCCACAAATCTCCAATAATAACCCGCTAGCCCCATGAAGATTCCTACCTCATGAGCATTTTTTGGCACTGGCCATTCCATAATGGCCTTTACCTTTTCTGGGTCCATAGAGATTCCTTCACCGGAAATGATATGACCTAAATAGTGAATTTCTTTCTGGAAGAAAGAACATTTCGACAACTTTCTATACAATTTGTTCTCTCCAAGGCATGACAACACCACTCGCAAGTGTCCTTCATGTTCTCTTTCGTTCTCGGAATAGATGAGGATATCATCTAGAAAGACCTATACAAAGCGGTCTAAGTACTTTCGGAATACACCATTCATGAGGCTCATGAATACTGCTGGCGCATTGTTCAAACCAAAAGGTACTACAATGAACTCGTAATGCCCAAACCAAGTTCAGAATGCAGTTTTAGGAATATCGCCTTCCTTAATTCTTAACTGGTGATACCTTAACCGCAGATCAATTTTTGAGAACACCACTTCTCCTTTCATCTGATCAAAGAGGTAATCTATCCGTTGCATTGGGTACCTATTTTTCATTGCAACATGGTTCAAGTCCTTGTAATCTATACATAGTCGTAAGGAATTGTTAGAAAAATAGGATCGCAGAGCAATAAAATAAAAAAAATGTGGAAATAAAATATAGAAGATACACAATACAATAGAGACAAAGATATATGTGGTTCACCCAGTGTGGGCTACATCCACCAAAGAAATTTCCAGGTCCTTCCTTTATTATTATACAACAATCAAAGGGATACAAACTACAACAAATCCGCTATAATTTCCTCTTCTTTCTCTCACAGTCTCCTATCTCAAAATACAATATTCACTATTCACCCTAGCCACAATACATTTCCCTCATAAGAGAGGGTTGCCTTCTAGGGAAAAAAACCCTAGCATAACTTCTATCGTTAGATCTGCGACCTTATAATGAACGGTCCAAATTTACAATGAAATTACAATATACTTTTAAAAGGCATTTTTTCCTTCGGGGGCCTTCTTGCCCTGGGACCCCGTAGAGGGGGTAACCCCCCTCTGCACTCCCCTGCATGGAAGAGTGTACATTCTTATGGGGTGTAAAGTCTTCATGCGATATAAACATGGTTGAAAACAAAGACCTCTGAATCTGGTAGATAATTAGACTCCACAACCAACAGGAACCATCCTTCTTCTTGACAAAAATTATTGGTGCACCCCAAGGTGAGACACTAGGCCTTATTATCCCTAAGTCAAGTAGTTCCTTCAACTGCATCTACAACTCACAAATTTTTGGTGCCGTCATCCTATACAGTGTCTTGAAAATTGGATCTGCACCAGGTTTTAGCTCGATGGTAAAATCAAGCTCCCTCTCAGGAGGTAACCCTGGCAACTCTTTCGGAAAAACATCCTTAAACTCCGACAATAGTGGATACTGATCCAAGGAGGGTCCTTTCCCTTCATTTATTGCTTCCACTACATATAATCGACAACCTTGCCTCATGCAACGTTTAACCTTCATGGTCGAGATAAAGCGCAAAGACACTTTCCTCTGTACACCATGGATTTATATTGACCTTCCTTCATCGTCAATACAAAGAACCATTTTTGTGAAACAATCAACCATAGATCGATGGGATTCTAACCAATCCATTCTGATGATTAGGCCAGGTAACACCCTATTTCCCCTAGTTTGTAAAAATAACTATACTGGCCAAGAGCTGGAGCAAATCCAAAAATGTGAATGTGTGAGGTGAATGGACCTTGTGAAAAAGGTCGATGAATGTGAATAATATTATGAATATATATATTGCAGGACTGCTGAGAGGGGATATTCTGAAAAAGAGACCATAATGGCTGAAGAAAGGCAATGGAAGGCACCTAGAATGGTGGCATTAACTTCTACCAAAACCAATACCGTATTTGGACTTCACTGGCCCGAAGAACCAAGAGCGGCTCGCTGGCCCCGAATTAAATGACTCGTCAGGATTGGTAGGTAAAGGGCTCCTCATGAGTAATGAGGGATGGGGGTGAACTGCCCATCCGTAGAGTCCTTAGACCTAACCACTGCGAGGAAAATCGTGCCACGCGCAACCTCGCCGAACAGAGAAAAGGCAGGAAGTGTGGGCGATCAAGGGCAGACGTGAGGGAAAGAGGAAGAGAACTCTGGAAAAATACAGAGTGAGTGATAGTAGAGAAGAAGGAGAGTAACCTTCATTCTCGGTCACTGGCAAACAAAGATGCAGTCTCGCAGCATCGTGGTCTCAGCTCGGGGGTGGCTAGTGGTAAATCCGTTGGGAGTCGCTGAGCCTACGGTTGGGTGGAAATGAGCACCCCTCTCAGCAGTTGCAGTCACATCCGATGTTATTTATGATAAGTGTTTACATATTGCATCTTGAAATTTATATGCTGACATGTATGCTCATAGTCTGTGCAGTTTGTGAATGGTTTGAGTATAAGACTGTCTGTGTAGTGTTTTGATCAGAAATGGTGGTTGAATGCTTTTATTGGAAGGACCACGTATGGCTTATGTTATAGATAGATTTGTATATATAAATATATATGCATATGTATTAATTTGGACCTCAAGTATGCTTTTGGGAGATCTATGTCCTTATTCGTCCCCAGGAATACCCGGAATAGACCTCCCCACAGAGATACCCTTCTTGGAGAGCTTACCAAGAACCTGGAATAGGATCTGAAGGCACAAGTCTTAGTAACCCTGTACGAGGAAGAATGATCCTCTTGAAATCCCGAAATAGCAACGTAGGGATAGGTTTCGATCAACGAATGAGATCCCATCAGAAGATCTACGGTCATTCACGACCGTTAGGTTGGAGGAAGAAACGAGGACGTTACATGCCTTGACCCCTTTTCCTTTATCTTCGTGAGTAGCGAAGAAATCGGGACCATAGATCCTCAAGGTCCGTGAGAGTATCTGGACCGTTGGTTTTTCCACGTCCAGGGAGCAGTGGGAGAGTGCACAGTGTGGGATGATTTGAACCATCAGATCTTAGTTAGGAAACCCGATAGTCGATGGATCTGTCAGAAGATACATGAGGGTTAAGTCCTCGTGAAGAGGGGCGAAAGTCCCGAAAGAAGATTCGGTATCGGGGTTTCGGATTTCGAGAATTCGGGAGTCCTGATGACAAGAGATCGGGACACTCCATGGTGGAAATCTCGAAATAGATCTGGTCCGTTCGATTAAGGGAGGCCACGTGTCGCGAGATCCTTTCGGAGGATCCAAGGTCGGTAACAACCATTAGATGTGGGGAAGGAACGTGGATGATAGTACCTTGACCCCTCTCCGCCTTTGCAAGTAATGCACGAATGTGATCCTCTCGAAGGTTCCAAGGTCTATAATGACCGTTAGATTTGAGGAAGAGACGCAGACCTTAATTTCATGACCCTTTTTACCCTTGCAAGAGATGAAGGAATTGGGACTGTAGATCCCCATGGTCCATGGAAGTACCTGGACCGTCCATCTATAGAGTACACATGGCTGTTGGTAAGCGCTTCGGCGTTTCGGCACCCGGGAAACCAAAGGGCAATAACCCTTGTCTTCGCGAGTCGCGAAATCCCGATCACTGAAACCCCGAAATGGCGTGAGGTGTGAATGAGATTAAGGAAAGCCGGGATTTGATCATGACCATTGATCATCCCAAAAAGATCCTGACCGTTGATCTTGGTTGAAGGTCACCGCCGTCCATCGGAGGGACACGTGGTTGTCGGTCGACGTTTCGACATTTCGGCATCCGGGAAACCAAAGGGAAAGAAACCTTGCCTTTGCAAATCGCGAAATCCTGATACCCGAACTCCCGAATACCAAAACCCCGGAAGGATCCATACCGTTGAATCAGGGGAGGCTTACGGCCGTCGATCTCCCTTTGGAGGGAAACTTTGGAGACCTCGAAATTTTCAGGGATTTGGATGGGGAAAGGTAGAAGTCATGCATCGCAATTCCCCGAATCCCGAAAAGCTAATAATCACTTGGTTGGATTAAGCGCGTGGACACAGAGCAAGGTCACGTGGACAAGACCCCAAGCGGGAAACTTGCCACTCGCTAGCCCTGTAGGGGTTCGGCGTTCCACTGTTTTTGAGCTTCGAGGTTTGCAAAGTCGAAAGACTCGACGTTCTGGTAGCACTGAATTGCAAAGTGTGAAGAGACGTCGTACTGGTTCGGCCCATAGTCGTGACCCACAACCACATGGAGGTGAACACATGAGGAACTAGCTGACACTAGGCCCCCGTGAGTATTTCGGGGATTTTGATCCTCGAAGAATCGATGAAAATTTTGATTTTCGTAGTGGGTGTGTTACAAATTGGTATCAGAGCATGGTTACAACACTCGGCCTGCTTGGGCTCATGAACGAGTTGTGCAGAAGCTCCGTTCGGAGCACTCTTAAAAAGAGTAATCCTCTATCTTAACCCTCTTAATTAAAAAAGGTCAAAGTCCAAAATGAAAACCCGACTGTGTATGCATGTGAAAGAAATATGAATTTTGCGCAGGTTATAAAAATGTATCTAACTATTGACTAACAACCAACGTTCGTCTTTGCACACAAGCGGAAGATCAACCACGGGAATTTATCAATACATAGTATGGTGACTCACCATGAAGTGGGAGAGGGCTCCCATAATAGAGACGAAGAGTCTGACGAAAGAAAGGCAGTAGGGACCCCTCCAGATCTAGCCGAGACTGTGAGGAGTCTCATGGTCGAATTACAAAGATGCAAGGCTGACAATGAAAGGATGATGAAAGAACAAGAAAAACAAACAGAAATTAACGCAGTTTTACTACAGAGTTTATCCGATATACAAAGTCAAATGCAACATGAACCTGAAACTCAGAAACATGGTCATATCAGTGGCCACACTGAGAGGAGCACCTCGAAAAAGGTCCACCCGAGAGGTAAAGGATAAGCGTCAGATGATTCCTCCAAGAAGGAAGCTGGCGATTCAGAGGGCTCTTCTAGCAGTAGAACCAGTTCCTATCCCTGAAGAAAACAGAAGAAGCAAAAGTCTTCCAAAGGTCAAAAATTCGAAGAATTCAGAAAGGCCAAACCACCCTCCTTCGACGATGAAATAAAGAAGGGAGAGGAAGCAGAGGCCTGGCTGCTTGGACTAAAGAAGTATTTCAGAGTCCATGACTTTTCAGAAAATATGAAGGCTCGAGTGGCCACCTTCAACTTGAACGGAAAGGCTTCGATTTGGTGGGAAGACCTTAAGAATGTGAATGGGGTTCGCGAAGAGGACCTGTCTTGGGAATGGTTTGAGAAATACTTCCGAAAGAAGTATCTATCGGAAAAATATTTCGACGAAAATACTAAAGAGTTTTATGAACTCAAACTGGGACAACTTACTATAGAAGAATATGTCAACAAATTCCTCGATTTGTTGAGGTATGTACCCTATATCAAGGTGGAAAAGGCAAAGGTGCAACGCTTCATTAGTGGACTACCTAAGGACTATCGGAATAGAATTGAATTTGATGAGCCAAAGACTCTAGAAGGCACTATTCGAAAGGCAACCTATTGTCATGAATAATTTGGGCATCGAGCAGAACCTCGCGAAGGATGGAAACAGAAGAATAGTTCAAGATTTCAGAAAAAGGGAATTAAATCCCTAGGATTTAAGAACTATAAGAAGAACCCAAGAATGAGCTTCCCAGCCCGGAGTATGCACCAGCAAAATTTTCCCTCCTTGAGCGGAAATAAAACTTCTAGACCCATATCAGTGAAGACTGATAACCCAAAGAGAGAACCTTTGAAATGTTGGGGTTGCGAGGAAGAACATCTATTGAGAGACTGTCCACACTGACAATAGAATAGTTAGAGGATTTATAACATCCAGGAAACTACCACCGTCAATGATGTGGCCAGGAGTGTGGCACAAATTTATGCAGCCTTGGATAATAACCAAGCCAACCACCAAGCTTCAGTAGTGGAAATAGAAGGTATGATTTCCAACCATCTAGTGTCTGTTTTAATTGACCCTGGTTCAAATTTGAGTTACATAGCCCCTAAAGCTGTTGATAAGTGTAAACTACAGCCACAAAAACATACCAAGCCATGGTTGGTACAGTTATCCACTAGCACCAAAAGAAGGATAGCAGAGGTCATACCAGTCTGCCAATTAATGTTGGGTGAATTCCCCACCCAAACGACCCTTAACTTATTACCCCTGGGATTGTATGATCTGTTGATTGGTATGGATTGGCTAGCTGCCCATAAAGCTAGATTGGACTATTACCATAAAACCTTAGAATGTGTAAGTAAGGAAGGGAAGAGGATAACCCTTCAAGGGATCCGAAAACCTATCTCGGTGAGACAAATATCAGCTCTGCAAATGAGAAAGTATTGCCGAAAGGGATGTCCCCTATATGTAATACAGGTGTTGAAAACAATCAAAGGTGACAAACCAAGCCTTGATGATCACCCTATCCTGAGAGAATACAGAGATGTGTTTCTGGAAGAGGTACCGAGTTTACCTCCAAGAAGGGACATAGACTTCTCGATAGAACTTGCACCGAGAGCAGTGCCGGTGTCTAGGGCACCCTACCAAATGAGCACACCCGAGTTAGTTGAACTCAAGTTGCAATTAAAAGAAATGATGGATAAGGGCTATATTCAGCCTAGCGTGTCTCCATGGGGAGCACTAGTCTTGTTCATGAAAAAGGACAGTACCCTTAGATTGTGTATAGATTATAGGAAACTCAATAAGGTAACCATAAAGAACAAGTACCCCTTTCCCAAGATCGATGATATGTTCGATCAATTGGGGGGTGCATCTATTTTCTCAAATATTGATTTGAGGTCAGGATACCATCAAGTCCGAATCAAGGGTGAAGACATCCATAAAAATGCCTTCTGAATGAGGTATGGTCACTATGAGTTTGTGGTGGTGCCATTTGGGTTGACCAATGCCCCTGCCACTTTTATGTGCTTGATGAACAATGTACTCAGCAAGTTCCTAGACAAATTTGTGCTTGTTTTTATTGACGATATA
>ML870961.1:6429-20001 GCA_009831015.1 Picea engelmannii | reverse complement strand
TGTCAGGTGCAGATGGGTCTACAGGACCAAGAGTGCAATAGATGGACAGATTAGCAGATACAAATCTAGGCATGTTGGAAAATGATTTTAGTAGGTGCATGGCATTAAGTATGATGAGACCTTTGCTCCAGTAGAAAATATGGATTCCATACGATTGGAACTTTATATTGAGGAAGCCAAGGGATGGGAAGTCCATCAGATGGATGTGAAAAATGCATTTCTTCATGGTGATCTCTCTGGGGAGATCTATATTGAGAAACCCTAGGGATTTATGCAGTATTCATCTTTGGTATATCGACTGAAGAAATATCTTTATGGCCTCAAGCAGGATCCAAGGGCATGGTATGCCAAGATGGAATCCTACCTGCTATCACAAAACTTTGTACATTGTAAATCAAACCTGAAGGTATACATGCTCAAGACAGATGATTCACTTCTACACTTAGTTCTGTATGTTGATGATTTGTTGATCACTGAATCCTCGACTTCAGCAATTGTTGCAGTCAAGAGGATTCTACATGATAGGTTTTTGATGGAAAACATGGGTCCACTACACTTCTTCCTTGGACTCAATATCAATTAGGATGCATCAGACATTAAACTGGCTTAGGCCAAGTATGTTTGAGATCTCCTTGAAAGATTTCACATGAAAGACTGCAAGTCTGCTCCAATTCATTTCCTATTAGGAGTCAAACTTTAGGATGGAGGGTGCACTCCATTGGTTGAAAAAACACTGTACAAATAACTAGTGTGGAGCTTTTTGTATCTCACACACTCTAGACTAGACCTCTCCTATGCAATTGGTGCAATTTCCAAGTTCATGTAGGAGCCACATGAGATACATTGGATGTCTGCAAAGTGTATCCTTCGATATGTACAAGGAACCATCACCTTCAAGATTCATTATGTAGTATAATCTACATTATATCTCATCGGGTTTACTGATTCTAACTGGGTTGGCAATAACAGTGATCACAAGTCCACATTTGGTTACTCACTCAGTCTTTTTTCTAGGCCTATATATTGATCGAGCAAGAAGTAAGCTACCATTTCTCTATATTCAGTTCAGGTAGACTACAGAGGGGTATTTAACATAACCATTCAAGCTATGTGGCTACAAAAGTTTCTCAATGAGTTGAGCATTCAGTTTGATTAGTCGATCGTCATCTAGTGTAACATCCAGAGCACTCTAAAGTTCTACAGAGATGCAATTCACAGGCAATGGATGAATCACATCAAGATCCACATGCACTACATCCAGGACTCATTACATGAGGGGATCATTGAACTATAGTTCTGTCCTTCAGTAGAACATACAACATACATCTTCACAACGACCTTCACTGAGAAGAAGTTTCATTCTCTGCAAAGTCGTCTTGAAGTGAAGGACACAATTTCCTAGAAACTATCAGTTATTTTTTTTCATACATTATACCTTGAGGGGGGTTGTTTCCCATTATTTTTTCCCTCTTTCATCACTTATTTCAGTGTATCTTTTGTATTTGGGTACCTAACATGGCCTCGTCATTGAGACCCATTCTTTATTTTCACCATAGTGATGTTTAGGGGGCATGTTGGAGTTACTCCACACACACCTAGGATTTCATTTTCCTAAGGTTTTTTCTTGTTTATTAGTCATTATTAGTAATTATCCAGTCTCCTATATTTTAGGAAGAATATTCCTCTAGGGAGAATATTCTCTTTATTTTTCACTTCAGTTTGACTAGTTGAGTGGAGTCTAGATTCTGCATTGGTTTTGTCACCATGCAACATTGGGATTATCACCAAATAATTCACATTATCATTGGTATCATCACCATATTGGCACATTACCCATTATTCCCTGATCTCGTCCTCACTTCACTCTGTTTCGATTAGTTAACCAAAGACTGGTAAACTAGTTAACTCAACTAGGTGGCAGCTCACTCTTGTAACTGTCTGAGAGACTAGACTAGGTGGAAGTTTACTTCTGTAACTGCTGGTGTGTGTCTATATCACTCAATACCACCACTATGGCACATTGGATTCTCCTCCAGTGCGCATTGGTTGAGTTATACATAGCATATCATGTGTAAACTATTCATTATTCATTACGGAAATGTGTGTAGTATTTTATATCTAGATCTATTCTATGTAGGTTCAACAACTTTACACTCCTTACTACCCATATAAAAAATCCTAGCATGAAGGTGGAAAATATCCAAAGCAAGTTTGAAAACTTGACTTATGAGTAGAAGTGTGGACTACTCTATTATAAGAGAATTGTTTGTAGATAATATTTTCAAACTAGGTCTTCAAATGCTTCTAATTTTAACCCCTTAAAAGTTATACCAAAGTACATATGACTACTTATATATTCTCATCTATCTTTGTATGAAATGTTTTACATGTTCTCAACTTAGTATCTATCTTCTTCCACAATGTAGTCCAAAATTCACTCAGAAATATGGTATCCCTATTTGAGATTATTCTCATTGGTATCCAAAAGGGCACCTAGACCTATTCAAAGAACATATCTATTGCTTCCTTTCCTTTGATGATATTTATACAAGGAATGAGAACCCACATATTTCTCATGAACCTATCAACAACCACAAATATATAGTCATGTACCTTCCGAGTTTTTAGTAAACCTCTCACAAAATCGATGGAAATGCTTTCCCAAGGTTGATTCAATATAGGTAAGGGATGGTATAGACCTTTATTCCTATTGGTGGGATTACTATTACAATAAATTATACATCCTCTAATATACCATGCTACATATTCTTGCATACTAGGCTAGTACACACACCTTTGTAAGTTGGCAACTATCTTCCAAACACCAAAATGTCCCACAACCCTAGAGTTATGATCCTCTCTAATAAGATCTAGTGGTTCACCTTTAGGGACACAAATTTTATTTGTGTTGTATAGTAATCCATTCAGGAAATTATATCCATCCTTTTCATCACCTTCTTCTATATGAATTTTCCCATGTAACTACTAAAACACCTCCTCGAAGTCCCCATCTTATGTGTATGCCTCTTTGTATGCATCATGGGTAAAAGGATCCATGTGCATCATATTTCCTAAAGCTATAATCTTGGATCTTGGAATCCTTAAAAGAATGTCTTCCAACCCATGTATGCTTCCATTCTTATACTTTATGACTCGATGAAATTGTTGTAAATATCCCATCGACTTGTAATGGTTGTTTTGTTGTAGCTTAATCTACGCCTGAAAATACTGTACCATTTGTTGATGTGTTTGGATGATGGTCTCATTTCCCATCAGATAGTTCTTCCACTTCTTGGTATATTAAACTAGGGCATATAATTCATTTTCATAGTTAGGGAATTTGAGAACCACCCCATGAAATATTCTAGAATGATATCATACATGCCTTCCTCCTTACATCAAAATTACTCCCATGACATACCAACATGAATTTCTCTCCACTTTGAAATACTTTTGCAATTTCGGTAATGCAAGAACTATTGCTTGATTGATATTTATTTTCATATCATTGAATGAATTTTACCGATTCTTCCCCCACTGTAAACTCTTACCACTCATTGTTATGGTGTGGAGTGGTGCAAGTACCATTGAAAATAAAGCTATGAACTTTCTCAAGTACTGCATTTCCCTAAAAATATTCCTAACTTCAGTGAAATTTGTAGAAATTTTCCATCCCATTATGGCCTCCATATTTGTGGTAATTATCTTGATCTCCCCTCCACCGATCACATACCCCAAATGCACCAAATACTAATGTGAAAACTCACATTTATTGAGGTTATCCAATAGTTGGTGCTTCTTCAGAATTTCTAGCACCTCCATGAGATGTGAAACATTTTCCTCATAGGTAGCACTATTAACCATTATATCATCCAAATAGAATATTAAAAATGAATCTAAATATGCGATTAATATGTCATTCATTAGTCTCATAAATGTAGTTGGTGCATTACATAAAGAAAATGGCATGACCAACCATTGATAAAAACCTTTACTTGTATTGAAGGTATTCTCCTATGTGTCTTCTTCCTTGACACATACCTGGTGGTATCTTGACTTGAGATCCAACTTGGTAAAATATTTTTCATACTAATAATAATGTAATAGATCACTGATCGTAGGTAGAGGGTACTGATTTTTTAGTGTAATCTTTTTGAATGCTATGTAGTTGATACACATTTTCCAAATCCCATCCTTTTTTGGTACAATTATGATAGGTGACCCAAAATGTGATTTTATTGGTCGAATGACACCATGATCCAATAGTTACCACAACTACATCTTCACTTCATTTTATTCTATATCAGACTATCTATAGAAACCAATATTAGAAAATGGGGAGTCTAGAAATAACTGTATTTCATGCTTCAGTTCACTCTTGGGTGGAATCCTTTTAGTCTCCTAGAAAACTACTCTCTGTGCCTATAAAAAATTCACCAAATGATGTTTTTTCTCTTTAGTACACCCCTTCATCGATGCCTTTACTCTTATCGAAACATCATCGGTCTGTTTTTTTATTAAGAGAAATAAAATATATTTCTCGTTGGAACTAATCAACTTGTTATCTTTAATGGCTCCTACTAGTGATATCTTCAATTTTCCTTTATCCACATTGATGATGTAGGACTTCCTATAATTGATTATTTAGTACTGGTTGGATCCCCAAATTAATATTTCATGCCTCATATACATGTAGGCGATTTCAAACACTACTCCAAATACATTAAGGGGTACTATGTCCAATTCCACTTCATCAATAAAATAAACACATACAACAAATTTAATATTACACTCTTTCATTACCTTAATATTTTCATCCTTGTTTACACATCCCAATGGAAATGGGATAGGATGATCATGAAACTCCAATCCAAGCTTTCTAATTAGATCTAATGCTATGATATTATCCCCTGAACTAGTCCAACAAGGTGTTTATCTTGGTCTTCTTCACCTGGATCTTGATGTGGAAGAGTTTTGTTATCTCCTTCCTTTGTTGTTGATGAAGGATACTTATATTTACCTCATTTTTCACTGATGTGTATTGATTATTCTCATCCACATCAGATCTTATTTCAACTTGAATGCTTGAATACATTGCTAGAAGATTATTTTTCTTCACATTCTTCTTGTGGATATTCAGGTTCAACTCTGGATGTAGCTCCTATCTCCTTTCTGTAGTGTTCCCATAAATATTGCAATGGTTACAATGGTTTCTAGAATCCTTGCACTAATGTGTAGTGTCCATTCTACATTTAATGTAGTATAGCTTCCCTTATCAATGTCAACACCTTCAATACAGGGACATGGTATACAATATTTGCATGGATTGTTCCTATTTACAACATTGGTGGGTAACATCGGACTTACTAAGGAGAGTCACCATTTCTCCCTCACTATCTAGCTTATAAAATGATTGCAATTAACTCAATATTGATCCATTGAAGATCCTACACATTGATGTTTCTATTATTAAATTTATTGTTAAACACCATCAAATATGTATGAATATTTTAGGTGGTTCTTAAGTCCCTAGGTAGAGAGGTTCTTTTGGTAGCTCCCTACATGATTCAACTATTGTTGGGTAAAGTGAGATAGATTTACTAGTAACTTATTAGACTTCATGAGATATATTCAATAGTAATTTTGAGTCACTAGTAAGAGATTCTTTCAGGATAGCTCCTTCTATATATTGGTCCCCTTCTTGTTCAATTGGGGTTCAACCTTTATTTTTATTAAACCCTAGGAATTTCATTTTTTTATCACATGTGTTTGGACAATATGTAGTGTTTATAATGATTATACATATTGAGTGGGTTTGAGATAACACTAATCCATTATTTTATTCTAATATGATATTCTGATGTAATTTTATATATATTCATGACACCATGTTCCCATATTGTATAATGACATAATTACACACATGGGTATGGACACTAATTCTATAGAAAGTGCTCCCTCTTTGACCACACTACTCCTTTAATCATTCCATTTATGATCCATTATTTTGGGAATGAATCTCGTGATGTATTTTAACTATACTAACTGCTCCTACCCACATACATTAGGGGGAAATTTTTTGCACCCTAATTTTTTTCATGTAGTTAGTTTGAGTAGTTCTGCAAGGAATCATCACTATCTAGTCATAACCTCCATCTGCACACATTTCCATGTTCATGTGACCTTATATGTACCTCATTGAGATAAATAAAACCATTAGTTGACCTAATTATTGAGCAAATAAATTCACCATCATTTTCCATTTGTGATCATGCAAAATATAGCTCAATATCCACATGACCCTTTTATAACGTAAAAACATAATTACTTTAGTAGCTCATCAATGCACCTATATCTTTAAAACGACATAGTGGGTATGTGTGGATCTTGTCAAAGTCTAACCTTCATTAGAATCATTTGATTTGGGAATTTTTAACCACCATTATTCCATATCTATATTAATGTAATGGGAAGAGTTTACGTAGAAGATAGATCCAAAGAGGGTTCCATCATTTACAAAAAAATAAATATCTTCAACTCACACCTTTCACCCATATTCTAAAGTAAGGTTATGCTATTGGATTTCCTCTAGAGAGACTTGAAACCTTTATTTCTGTAGGACTACCATTGAGTGTTCTATCATATTTCTACAACGTTTATATTTATATCATGCAAGGATGAAAATGAGAAATCCCAAATGTTTGTTGTGGAGACTGATTATCTTCCTGATTTAGAGGTGTTGTTTCAATCGTGTTTCAATCCGAGTTCCTGACAATGGGGTGTGGGGGGGATTTCCCCCCACATCTATTTCTAGGGGGTCCAAGGGGGGCGACGAAACTTTATGGAGCCCCCCTTTGATGGTAGTTTGGGGGAAGCACCCCCGAAGATAATATTTTTTGAAAATTACCTTGGAAAATATTGTAATTTCATAGTCAATCTTAACCATTCATCATTAGGTTGGAGATTTTATGGTAGAAGTTATGTTACAGTTTTCTTCTCTAGAATGAAACCCTATTTTATGTATGAGGGAAATTATATTGTGATGGTTTATACAAGTGAATAATGTATACTAAGAGACGAGACTATGAGAAAAGAAGAGGAAGTTACAATGAGAGTGTTGTAGGTTGTATCCCTTCATTTGTTGGATAATCGTACAAGAAGGGATGTAAATTTATCTCGTGGGCATATCCCATATTTGGAGAACCACATATATTTGTGTCTCTATTGTATTATGTATATTTTTGTTTTATTTCCACATATGTTTTATATTAATACTCTACAATCCTATTTCTTCTAACAATCGATATCAGAGCGAAAGGTAACTTGCAGGAAAATAGGGTTCCTAGTTCGAGTGGGAGCAATGGAGGAAGATGGAAATTTTATGGTCAAGAAATTTATCGACCGAAACTACGAGTTATGGAAGATGCAAATGGAATAATATCTATATAAGAAGACTATTTTCCTACTGTTCGAAGGAAAACCAAATAAGATGATGACTATGAAGGATGAAGAATGGGATGTTATTGATAGAAAGGCACTAGGAACAATACTGTTGTACCTAGTAGAATCTGTGGCCTTCAAAATTTCAAAAGAAAAGACAACAAAGGATTTGATTAAGGCATTGGCTAAACTATATAAAAAACTTGTGGTGTCCAACAAGGTATTTCTAATGAAGTGATTATGTAATATGAAAGTGTTAGGAGGTGGGTATGTTGCTGATCATTTAAATGAATTTAATATGATTACTAATCAACTAAGTTTTGTAGGACTGAACTTTCAATGTGAGGTTAGGGATCTTCTAATTTTGTTCTCATTGCTAAAAAGATGGAATGGCTTGATGATGGTTGTAAGTAACTCTGTATCGGGTTCAAAAACTCTAAAATTTGATGATGGTTTTGGTTTTATCTTTAGCCAGGAAATGTGACGGAAATGAATCGATGAGACCCCAGGTAATGTATTGACTGTGGAGAACAAGGGAAGACAAAGGGAAAGAGGAAAGATCCTAGGGAACCGTGGGAAGTCTAGGAATGACATATCCAAATAGAGACCAACAAATATCTGACAAAGATCAATTGTTGGAATTGTGGGAAGAAAGAACATCTGAAGAAATAGTGAAAATCTCCAAAGAAACAAGGATACTAACAACGGGATAAAAATTACGAAGCAAATGTAGCAGGTGATGTGTTACAAGATGATTTGATTCTTTATTTAGAAAATGTTAATGATTGTTGGGTATTATATTCAAGGGATTCATTTCATGCCACATCCCATAGGAAATAATTTCAAGATTATGTTCAAGATAATTTTGGACAGGTTTATTTGAGTGATGATGAACCATGTAAAATTGTTGGAATGAGTAAGGTACAAATAAATTTAAAGAATGGAAACCAATGGTTGTTGAAATAGGTGAGACATGCTCCATATTTGAGAAAAACAAAAATTTCAACATGGAAGTTGGGAAGTGAAATTTGTATATCTACATTTACAAAAAATACTTGGAAGGTCACTAAATGATCACTGGTAATAGAAAAAAGAGAGAAGGTATGTACATTATATTTATGTACTAGTAATGTTGACTCTTTTTTCTCTTTAACTTCTACATGAGTGGATATAAAAATGTGGAATCATAGGCTTGGATGCATGACTGAAAAGGGAATGTAGATACTCCACAAAAGGAATTTATTTCCAGATCTTAAACAAGTTGATTTGGATTTCTGTGAGCACTATGTTCATGGAAAATAGAAGAGAGTCATATTTCTCTGAGTCGGTAAGGAAAAGAAAACTGAAAAGTTATATCTTGTACATACATATTTATGGGGACTAGCTCAGGTATCATCTTTTGGCGTCTCTCATTATTATGTTACTCTTGTTTATGATGCAACTATGAAAACTTGGGTTTATTGCATTCGGGAAAAATATGATGTTTTTGAAACTTTTAAGAAATTGAAAGCTTTAGTTAAGAATGAAATGGGAAAATTTTTGAACTGTCTCAAATATGATAATGTAGGTGAGTAATGAAGCAAGGAGTTTGATAATTATTGTTCATACCATGGGATTCATAGAGGGAAGATAGTTCAAAGAACACCACAAGAAAATGGTGTGTTAGAAAGGATGAAGAAGACAATCATGGAATGTGCAAGGAGTATGAGATTGCATGTAGGGTTTTCCTTAATGTTTTGGGGAAATATTATAGATAATTGTATTTACTTAATAAATAGAGGGCCTTCAAGCTCCTTGGATGGTGGCATTCCATAAGAGGCATGGACATGTAAAAATGTAAATTACTCATTTATGAAGAAATTAGGTTTTGAAGCATTTATCCATATTGATAAAGAAAATAGAAACAAGCTTGAGGAAAAATCGAAGAAGTATACCTTTATCGGATACGATGTTAATGATTTTGGTGATCGTTTATAGGAATATGAAAATAAAAAAATCACTAGAAGTAGATATGTGTTATTCAATGAAAAGGTCATGTACAAAGATCAGTTGCAGGGAAAAAAACATCAAAAGGAAAACATATAATACATAGTGATTGATGAACTAAAAGAAAATGAAATTCGAAAGGTACCAAAAAATCAAAATGTACAACAATAGGAGCATAAGGTACCTCAAACTTTTGCAACTATTGTTATAATATCTACTGGGTTAAGTAGACCCCCTGAAGGATAATCTCCTTCATTGTATTATTTATTGTTGATTGATTATGGTGAACCTAATATTTATGAAGAGGTAATGAAGGTAGACACTAAAAAGAAGTGGGAGAAAGTCATGAAAGAGGAAATTGACTCCTTGGTAAATAACGAGAACTAGGACTTGGTTTATTTTCCTGTAGGAAAACAAGCATTGTGTAATAAATGATTTTATAGGTTGAAGGAAGAAGATGGAGGCTAGAATAAATACAAGGCCAGACTTGTTGTAAAGGGGTTTGCACAAAAGAAAGGTATAGAATTTGATGAAATATTTTCCTCTGTTGTTAAAATGACTTTAGTTGGGACTATTTTAAGTCTTCTTGCAGTAGAATATTTGCATCTTGAACACTTAGATGTAAAAACAACTTTTCTCCATGGGTATTTGGAGGAAGATATTTATATGCACCATCCATAGGGGTATGAGGTCAAAGGGAATGACAATTTGATATGAAGGTTAAAGAAGAGTCTGTGTTACCTAAATAAATATCCAAGGTAGTGGTATTTTAAGTTTTTCAAGTTTATGATAGAACAAGGTTATATTAGATGTCATTTTGATCATGGTGCTTATTGTGAGAGGCTAGAAAATGGAAGCTATATTATCTTTCTATTGTATGTAGATGGCATGATTGTTATAGGGTTAACATGAACGATATAAATATGTTCAAATGGAAATGAGACAATTCATTTGTGATTAATGATTTGGGTGTTGCCAAGAAAATCCGTGTTATGAGAATAACAAGAGATAGGAAATATTGTAAATTGATATTGTCTCAATGTGAGTACATAGAGAATGTGTTGGAGAGGTTTATAATGTAGAATGTGAAACCAATTAGTACACCATTGGTCATCCATTTCAAATTAACCAAGGAAATGTGTCCCAAGACACTAAAACAGATAAAATACATGTCAAGGGTCCCTTGTTCATAAAAAAATGGCAACTTGATGTATGCGATAGTGTGCACAATACCATATATTGTACATGTAGTGGGATTTGTGAGAAGGTATATGAACAATCCAGGTAAATAACATTGGGAGGTAGTAAAGTGGATTCTCAAGTATTGGAGAGGTAATACTACCCATGCATTATGTTTTGGAGGTTCAAATATTGTTCTACATGGATATGTTGATTCAAATATGGCAGGTGATAAATATAGCAGGAGGAGCACCACATGGTATGTTTTTACTATAGGTGGAAAATCAATAAGTTGGATTTTGAAACTACAAAATGTTGTTTCATTTTCAAAAATTGAAGAAAAGTATGTTGCTACTACAGAGGCTAGTAAAGAGATGATTTGGTTACAAAGGTTTACGGAGGAATTGGAAAAAAACAATAGAATATTAGGTTGTACTTTTATAGACAGAGTGATATTAATCTTGCAAAGAATTGATCCTTCCATTCCAATACTAAACATATACAACTTAGATACCATTTCATACGATCCATTTTGGAAGATGGACAATTGAAGTTTGAAAAGGTACATACTAGTCAGAATCCTATAGACATGTTAAAAAAAGGTAGTAACTAGGGAGAAATTGAGTTCCTGCTCAATTTCAGTTGGCCTTCAAGCATGAAGGTGAAAATGAGAAACTTTATAGGTCCAAGGTGGATCATAGTCCATCAGGTACAACAATAGTGGAGTTTTTGTGACCAGTCTCCAAGTGGGAGATTGTTGGTTGTGAAGATTGAATATCTTCATGATTCATAGGTCTTATTTCAACTATGTTTGGATATTGGCTCTTTAAAGTGGATGTGGGGGGGGGGGGGCTGCCCCCCAATATCTGTAGCTAGGCGGTCTAGGGGAAGCACCTCTCAACATAATTTTTTGGAAAAAATTCCATGTAAAATATTTTAATTTCATATTAAATTTGAAACATTGATCATTAGGTTGCATATTTAACGGTAGAAGTTATGTTAGAGTTTTTTTCCATAGAAGGAAACACTCTTTTATGTATGAGAAAAATTGTATTGTGATGGTGTATGAGAGAGAATGTTATATTTCGAGAGAGGATACTATGATAAAAGAAGAGGAATTTACAATAGGTGTGTTGTAGGTTGTATCCCTACATTTGTTGGATAATAATATACAAAGCACTGATAACTTCTCTGATGGACGTAGCCCATATTGGGTGAACCACGTAGATATCTCTCTATTATATTGTGTATCTTATGTATTTTATTTCCACATCTTTTTTATATTATTGCTTTGTGATTCTCTTTTTTCTAACACTGAATACAAGCCTAGGAACTAACCTTTCTACATAAGGTTCTCCTAAGTGTTGTATTTTATTTCCCTCCATTGGATCAATAAAAAAATTCACTATTTTTCCATTATATCTTATACTTGGACAACTACTAGTAAATACATTGTTCATTACTTATCGTTCATTCATAAGATAGGTTTTATTGTATTTCTTACATGTGTCATTCGTTGTATTGCATCTTTACTTTATTTTCATTATTATTTGTACCTAATTTCATAACAAACTATGGTGGGGTTTTTGGTACACCCTTACAACAAGAACAACCCAACATATGATGAGATACATAGTTAATTAAATGATAGAATATGAGGCTACTTAGTTTTTTAAATGGTTAGGTTGGTTGATTGGTGATACGAAAACCTTAAGCACTCCATATACTTCTTATATGGAGATGGAATCTTGATGTTTGAGAGCTTCTCAAGATTCCAAGTTCTACATTTATATAATGGTCGTATCATGCTTAATGTTTTCCACTAGAGATGGGGAATGCACTAAATTAATTAACAATGGTCATTTTCTAATCCTTTCAGTGGTATCCAAGGCTTCTTTAATGGATGCATATTCGATGGTGATTTCATGCCCGAAACGTAAACGTATTTAGTTATGTGGCATCACTAAGAGTTAATAAACCCTCATTAAATATACCCATCATGATGAGGAGATCATAAAATAATTCAAACATAAAGCTAAGAGAAGAGAACAAAAGAGAATAGAGGAAAAAACAAATTACAAGTGTAGATACATAAAAGGAGAAATCAAAACATGCATGATCGGTGTGAGGATATTTCATATTATAGTTGATCAAATTGTTAGTTTTCTTGGGGCATGTGGTATTAAATATTTTGTGATGCATTTTAACATCTCATTTTTAATCTCCATAAATTATAATGTAATTATGCAAATGTGAAATAGGTTAGTGAGTCAACATGTTTTGAGTTGAAGATATTGTAGTGATCAATATGACCAAGGGTTGAGTTATGTAAATTGTATATTGAAATTATTAATAAAAAGAAATTGTTAATTACAATACAAGACGAGTGGTAATGTCATGGGATATAAATCCATTAGAGAGGGGGATAAACAGGGGTTCAAGGGGATTCCACATGCCAAATAATTCAATATAGTTGGTGTGAAAGTAATCTTGTTTAGATATTGAAGTATGGGCTAGGTACACTCATTTAAGAGCTTGGTTGGAAATTCATCTCACTTGTGTATGACAACATGGGTTGAGTAAAATCATTCGGCAAAAAAGTGTGAGAGTCAAATCATTCTAGAAAGTGAAAGCGAATTTGAGTGGTGATTTTGGGGAGATTTGATAATAGAATTTTTAATAGAAAGAGGAGATATGGGTGTTGAGAAATAGAATTAACCATGTTGTATATGAAAGTGACCATGAGAGGGGATGATTTTTATCTTGAGAATTGGGTTGTGTGTTTGTAGGTGAATTTTATAATGAGAATATTGCTCAAGATCCCTGAGAAGGTTTTTGTGACCACTCCTAGGACAAATAAGAATTTCTAGAGTCGTCAACAAGGATATTTGCTAGCTAACCTTGTGTTTGTAACATCCCCTCCATTATGACAACAAAAGTGATGTACAAAGAGGTAATATATATATA
>ML870959.1:13261-25517 GCA_009831015.1 Picea engelmannii | reverse complement strand
CTTCTTTTAGAAGTAGCAAGAGTAGGTCCAAGGGGATCTTGGATCTCATATATTTATATATGAGTGGGCCAATTTTAGTAGCATCAATGTAAGGATCATCATAATATGTAATGTGTTGGAGATACTTCACACACACCTAGGAGTTATTTTTCCTAAGGTTTTACCTATGTTTATTAGTCATTATTCAATGTCCTATAGTTTAGGGAGAATATTACTCTAGGAGAATATTCTCTTCAGTTCACACTTCAGTTTGATCAGTTGAGTGGAGTCTAGATGCCACATTGGGATTATCACTACGAAACATTGGGATCACCACCAACGCATGCAAATTATCCTTGGAATCATCACCATACTAGAACATTACTCATGATTTCTTGATCTCCTCCTCACTTCACTTTTTTTCAGGCACTTAACTAAAGACTGAAAAACAAGTTAACTCAAACTAGGTGGTAGTTCACTCCCATAACTAGTTGCGAGACTAGACTAGGTGGCAGTTTACTCCTATAACTGTTGGTGTGTGTCTATATCACTCTAAACCACCACAATGGTGCATTTGATTCTCCTCCAGTGTGCATTATTTGAGTTATACATATTATATCATGTGTAAATTATCATTCATTCATTTGGTTAATGAGAATTCTTCCATTCTTTCTCTCCTAATTCTCTTTTCTCATATTTTCTCTGCAAATTGTGTATTTCATTTTCTAGCTAGATATATTATGTGCAAGTTCAACACATTTACATGGTATCATATCCAAAAAACTTATAGGGAAAAGAAACACCAAATTATTTTTTTAGGTACTGAAGATTGAAGACAGCGAAAAAATGGAATTTCCAAAAGAATTCATTCTTACACTGTACAATTTCTTTGCATGGAAGGAGAAGATGATAATGCATCTTCGAGGTAGAGGATTATAAAGGTTATCCATGAAAACATAAACCGAACCAACATCATCCATAGAAAAATCCAAGTATCTAAGTCAAATGGATGAAGCGTGTGGAACTATTTGTAGTCTCATTTCTCTTGAACTCCTCTTTCACATATCCTCCTGTAAAACTACTAATGAATCTTGGACCACCATGGAAGGGATTTTTGGAAAATAGGACAAGATGAGGGGACACATGCTTGAGGTGGAATTTCTCACTTTCAATCCAAAAACCTTCGACAATCTCCAATGTTTCTTTACCAAATATAAGGATTTGTTGTCACAACTCAAGGCTTGCAAGGGTTGATAAATCTAAGGAGGAGAAAAAAATGTTTCTTACCATTCTCTCCAAAATTGGTACAAAATACTCAATGTTTTTATCTACATTTATTTCATTTAGGCTTACCTTTGCAGCCACCTGGACGATTCCCTCTCTTGAGGCCTTTATCAAGTCATTAACACAAGAGCAGAACAAGCTCATCAATATGGAAAAAATAAAAGGCCCCAAAGGTGCATTCACTTACTGTGCAAGATGGTATCAGTAATCAATATCATAAATATAAATACTAAGAGAAAATGAAAGCACATGAAAATCTAAAGAAGGAAAGGTACTCAAAACCCTTTAATGATGTCTCTAGATCCAAAGGTGGAAATGGAAGAAAGGCAGAGAAATACACTTATTTCCATAAAGGATTCAATATAGAATCCACATGTATGTAGAAACAAATAGATTTGATGGACCAAATACTTCAGGAAAACAACCTTGGATATCACATTCCCAAGGTTGCCAAGAAGAAGAAGCCAGAAGATCAGAATCCCAAGAAAGGAAATTCTATCCATTATTTTATTGCCATCAAATCCTCTCCCGATGCTTGGATCGTAGATTCAGGTGCATCACAACACATGTCTACCACAAAAGAAGTCTATTATTCATTGGATTCATGCAAAGGTCCTCCTATTTTGATGGGGGACAACTCTCTAGTCGAGGTCACCGACAAAGGAAAAATTGAACTCACAAATGGAAGATTTGAGAATCTGCTACACGTTCCCAAACTTTTTGTCAATGTTCTCTGCATGTATCAGATGAAAAAATATAGCACCATAAAGAGAGTCATATTTAAACATGATGCAGTGGATATATATGATATGACAACCAATTCCATGGTTTCTACCAGTGAGGTAAATCATCAATCTAGACTCTACACATTTTATGAATTTATTGAACTAGATTTTGCATTATTTCTTGTCCATGATGATGAAAGCAGTAGGATATGGAATGAAAGGTTTGATAATTTAAATCGCATATATATGAAACAACTTATCAAGAAGGGAATGGTTGATGGTATACTTGACATCCACTTATCCAAAGGAATTTGTGAGTGATGTGTTCTTGGACAACACCCTCAAGAGAAATTTGACAAAGGAATGACTTAGAAGGCTTCCTTTCATTTAGATATGATCCATAGTGAACCCATGGGAACTTTTCCACATCCATGAATCAATAAGGAAAGGTATGTGTTCATTTGTTTTGATGATTTCTCATGCTTCACATGGATTTTCTTTCTCAGGAAAAAATCAGAGGTCTTTCAACAGATTAAATATTTCAAAGCCCTTGTTGAGACATAGTCAAGAAAGAAAATCAATGTCCTCTGAACAAATAATTGGGGAGAGTATGTCAACCATGAGATACAAAATTTTTGTCATGAGGTCAAGATTCAATTGCAGCACATAGTTCCCTATACTCCGGAACAAAATGGAGTTGTTGAAAGAAAAAATAGATCTCTAAAAGAGATTGCATATTGCATGCTACATGCAAAGTTACTTCCACAGAGATTTTGGGATGAATCACTTAATTGTGAAACATACATCCAAAACAAATATCCCCATAGATATTTTAAGGATACGATCTCCTACGAGGCTTGGAGCAACCTCAAACCAGAAGTGACCCACTTCTGTATTTTTGGTTCACGTGCATGGGCTAGGATTCCCTCTGAGAAGAGGAAGTAACTTGATCCACAGAGCACATAGTGTATCTTTGTTGGATACCCGATAGTGTGAAGGGATATAGACTCATTGATATTTCCTTGGACCGTCTCATCATTGAGCATAGTTTCCAATTCGAGGAAAGTTTCTTGCATGTACCTCAGTAGCCATATGCATACACTTTTGTTCTTCCACCTGTCAAAGATGATGAGAATGCACATGTTGACTCTGCTTCAGATGAGATTTATAATTCATAGGATTCAAATGATATAGATACAAAGTCAATATAGTGAAATTCATAGTCAATATATGCAGATGCAGATGCAGATTCAGAGCAGAGGCCCAAGTGGGCCAAGAATACTCTTCAGGATGCATGAGATCTTGTTGGGGATCTAGCTAATACTAGGAGGACTTGATATGATTTCAAATATCCTCCTCTTGCACTCACTTCCACTAAACCAATGCCACCCAAGAATATTTTATTGGTTTAATCTTCATATCCATAGTCCTATTTAGAGGGTGCTAGAAATCCCTTTTGGAAATCCACCATGCAGGAGGATTACAACTCCCTCCTTGAGAACTAGAATCGCGATCAGGTTCCCCTTCCTTTAGGAAGGAAACTTGTTAGGTGCAGATGGGTCTACATAACCAAGAGTGCAACGAATGGAAAGGTTAGCAAATACAAATCTAGGCTAGTTTCTGAAGGGTTTCAGTAGGTGCATGACATTGACTATGATGAGACCTTTTCTCTAGTAGTGAAGATGGATTCAATACATTTGGCACTTAACATTGTGATAACCAAGGGATGGGAATTCCATTAGATGGACATGAAGAATGCATTTCTTCACGAAGATCTCTATGAGGAGATATGCATGGAGCATCCCCATGGATTTATGTAGGATTCATCTTTGTTTTGTTGACTAAAGAAGTTTCTTTATGGCCTCAAGAAGGATCCGAGGGAATGGTATGCTAATATGGACTCCTACTTATTGTCACATAAATTTGTACATTGTAAGTGAGACCTAAATGTTTACATGCTTAGGATGATTGATTCACTTTTACTCCTAGTTCTATATGTTGATGATTTCTTGATCACCGGTTGCTCGAATTCAATGATTGCTGCAATGAATAGGATTATGCATGAAAGTTTCTCGATGAAAAATATGGGTCCACTACATTTATTCCTTGGAATTGAGATCAATCAGGATGCATCAGGAATCAAAATGTCTCAGTCCAAGTATGCATGAGATCTCCTTGAGATATTTCACATGAAAGATTGCAAGTCTTCCCTGACTCCTTTCCTATCAGAAGTCAGAATTGAGGATGACGGGGACACTCCACTGGTTGACAAAACACTGTACAAATAACTAGTGGGGAGATTGTTGTATCTCACACACTCCAGACCATACCTATGCAGTTGGAGCAGTCTCCAGGTTCATGCAGGAGCCGCATGAGCTACATTTGAAGGTTTCAAAGTGTATCCTTTGATACGTACAAGGCACCATCACCTTTGGGATTCAATATACAACAAAATCTACATTGGACCTCATCAGGTTCACTGATTCTGATTGGGATGATGATAGCATTGATCGCAAGTCCACATATGGTTACTCACTCAATATTGGTTCCATGGATATCTACTGGTCGAGAAAGAAGCATGCTTCTATTTATGTATCTTTAGACAAGGTAGAGTACATAGGGGTATTTAACATAACAATCTAGTCTATGTGGCTATAACATTTTCTCATTGAGTTGGGAATTCAGTTTCATAAACTGATCTTCATCTGGTGTGACAACTAGAGCACTCTGAATTTCTGTGGAGATCTAGTTCGTAGGAAGCAGATGAAGCACATTGAGATCCACATGAACTACATTCGAGAATTAGTACATGAGGGGATTTTAGACCTGCAGTTTTTTCCTTCAATAGAATAGACTGTAGACATCTTCACCAAGACCTTCACTGATCAAAGGTTCCATTATTTGCACAGTCATATTTGAGTGAAGGACATACATTGTACATTGAGGGGAGGGGGTTTTCCAATGAGGTTTTACCACTTTCATCATTTGTTTCAGTGTATCTTTTTTATTTGGTTACATAACATGGCCTCGTTGTTGGGACCCATTCTTTATTTTCACCATAGTGATGTTCAGGGGGGGTGTTGGAGATACTTCACACACACCTAAGATTTCTTTTTCCTAATGTGTTCCTTATGTTTATTAGTCATTATTTGGTCTCCTATAGTTTATCGAAAACATTCCTCTAGGAGAATATTCTCTTCAGTTCACACTTCAGTTTGATCAATTGAGTGGAGTTTAGATGCCACATTGGGATTATCATCATGCAACATTGGGATCATCACCAAATAATGCACATTTTCCTTGGGATCATCACCATAATAGTGCATTAATCATGATTCCTTGATATGCTCCTCACTTTACATTGTTTCAGTCAGTTAACTGAATACTAAGAGACTAATTAACTCAGACTAGGTGGCAGTTTACTCTTGTGACTACCTGAGAGACTAGACTAGGTGGAAATTTACTCCCATAACTTCTTGGGTGTGTCCAAATCACTCTAGACCACCACTATGGTGCATTGTATTCTCCTAAAATGCACATTAGTTGATTTATATAGAGTATATCATGTGCAAATTATCATTCATGCATTTGGTTAATGAAAATTCTTCCATTCTTTCTCTCATGCTTCTCTTTTCTCATATTTTCTCTGCAAATTGTGTATGTCATTTTCTATCTAGATCTATTTGGTACAGGTTCAACATATTTACATAGTGGACATTGCTTACTTTTCTAGGAAAACCTAGATCTTCCTTATGAAGACTAAGAATGAGGTCTTTAGTCAGTTTCATGAGTTCAAGGCTCATATGGAGAACTATATGGGGAAGAAGATCAAGGTATTGAGGTCACATAATGTGGGATATTACACCTCCAATGAATTCAAGTATTTATACAAGGAGGCATGTATCAACAAGGATATTACAATATCATACAAACCTCATCAAAATGGGATTGTGGAGAGAAATAATTGGTCCATCATCATTTCTTCCAGGGCTATAATACATGACCAGGAGTTGAATATGTTTATTTGGGAAAAAGCATGTAACCTGATAGTATATGTGAAGAGGAGGAGTCCTCATAGGATATTTGGGTAAAAAAACTTGAAGTTGGCATTCTAGAGAGTGAAGCCAGAGATAAGACATTTGATGATCTTTGGTTGTTTGGTTTACATCCATGTGCTTGTGGAGAAGAGGATGAATCTAGATTCTTCAAGACATAAGGGTATATTTTTGGGGTACAACGAGACCTCAAAGGATTATAGGATCTTGATACCAGTGCAGAGGAAGACAATTGTGAGAAAATATGTTAAGTTTGAAGGGAAGAAAACAACTCAGAATTCAAGTGGTGAGGAGGAGTTAGACCCTTCCAGTCCTGTTAGGAGATATATATGGATATTATATATGTTGAGAGATTCTAGTGAGACTCCTAAGAGTACATTCAAAGAGTGCAGGTATCCAAGGAAGTTTTTGAACTATATTTCACTTATGAGTAGCATCATTGATGTTGAGGCTTCCATTTTTGAGGAAGCAACAAATCAATAGGTATGACGGGATGCCATGGTAGAGGAGTACACCTTTGTTATGAGAAATTATGTTTGGTACATAGTTTTGAGACTGGAGGGAAAGTTAGTTGTGAGTTCCAGGTGGATATACAAGATCCAACATGCTACATATGGTAGCATTGAGAAGTTGAAGGCAAGGTTTGTGGTAAGAGGGAGTGGACTATGAGGCAACATCTTCTCTAGTTGCTAGGTATGCTTTTATTCAAGTTTTTATTTCTATTTCTTTAGTTATGAGGTGTAGGATTCATTATATGGATGTAAAGATAAATTTCCTCAATGTGATCATTGAGGATGAAGTATACATAGAGAAACATCTAGGCCTTGAGGTATATGGGAGGGAGTCTCACTTGTGTAGGATTAAGAAATCCTTGTACATACTCAAATAGCAACCCAAGGCATGGTATTCCAGGATTCACAGATACTTGTAGAGTATGGGATTTACCAAACATGAGGAAGATTCTAAATTGTACTTCATACTTGTTGGGTCTGATCCTCTCATCTTGGTTTTATACATTGATGATTTGTTTCCCATAGGTGAAGAGGAGATTATTGTAGGCTGAAAATTACATTTAGCTACTTAGTTCAAGATGAATGGCATTAGATTGATGCATTATTTCTTAGGTTTATATTTATGGAAGATATTGGGAGAGATATTCCTTGGAAAATGGAAGTTTGCAGTTGAGATCTTGAGGAGATTCATGATGGAGGAATGTAGACTGATGTTTACCAATATGAATAAGGTTTTCATTTTAGATTAAGAGTTGGTGGATCCCAAGATATACAAGCAGATTATAGGGTCCTTGATGTATTTGGTCAATTCTAGGATAGATATATGTTTTATTGTGAACACCTTGAGTCAGTTCATGGTGGAGCTGAGGAAAGTGCATTGGATAGAAACAAAACATGTTCTTAGGTACTTGAGAGGTACAGTGGAGTATGGATTGAGATATATTCGATAATATTGTGTGAGATCACATGGATATTAAAAATAAGATTGGGAAGGGAGTGCATTAGATAAAAATATCACCTCAAGGCACCACTTCGACTTAGGATCAACAATGATTACTTGGTTCAACAGGAAGTAGACTTTTGTAGAAATCAGCTCAACATATGCAAAGTACATAGTAGTGAGTATGTCTATCTATGAATCCATTTGGATTTGAAAATTGATTATAGGTTTATTTGATCAGGAGTTGGAACATACAATGATATATTGTGATAATCAGAGTTGTATCAAACTCTCATAGAATCTAGTATTCCATGATAGGTCCAAGAATATAGAGATCAGATAACACTTCATCCAAGATAGAATCTATAAGGGAGAAGTGAAGTGTCAATGTAATTCCACAAATGAGTAGGTTGCAGATATTCTGATCAAACCCTTGGTTAAAGGGAAGTTTGTGTTCTTCAAAGAAAAAATTGGAGTGGTACACAATACCTTTCTCTCTAAGAGGGAGTGTTGATGTTTGGTAGCATCATACATGTATTTATGCATAGGTATAAGTGTCTATATGTGTGTAATTCATCCAAATCCTTCTACCTTGAGACTTTACTTTAATTACAAGAATTATTAAAGTTATTTTATTAGAGAGTTGAGTTTTATTTAAAGAAATTATTTAATTAGCATTAGTGAATTAAATAATAACCATTGATCTCAAGTGAGATGAGAAGTAATATCAATAATCAATAACTTTGGAGATTAGGGTTAGGTCATAAATCAATCTTATAAAGGCAAGGCTACTGTGAAGGAGAAGACACAATTTTTTTATATAAAGAGTTGGATCATGAAGGAATGTGATTCAAGCAGATCTTGGATAGCTGTAGAAGAAACTCCATCTAGAGATCAAGCTAGGGAGAATATAGAATAGGGAAATTCACAAGTGTGTTTCCCCTGATTAGAGCCATAGAAGAAGGGTTGTGTTGTACAGAGTCCTGTATATTATTTGAGTGTGTGTACATGGGTTTCAATGGAGACAAACATGTATACACGAGTTTGTTTAAGGAAAATTGCATACATGTTGAGAAGCATGAAAGTACAAGGTTGTACAACAACATAAGATATTTCTCAGGTTTACATGTACCATTCATAGTTTTTTGTATTTCTTTTTGGGACATTATCCCAGGTACGAGAGCCCTTGTAATCTTTGAAGTTATTTGAATGATAGGATTATTTAATGAGAATAATATCTTTGTGTATTATGGTTGATATTTTTAGTTTTTAGTATTGCTTCAATTATCTTTATTCGAGTCGAATATTCTAGCAGGTTTATGTTTTTTGTGAGCTGATAATTTGATTTACAACAAGGAAATCACTAGATAAAAAGATACCTAGGGACAAAGTAAGGGATTTCAACATGATGGCGGTCTATATGGATGATGGTATCCTTTCCCATCAAATAATGCTTCCACTTCTTGATATCTTGAACCTGGGCATAGAGTTCCTTGTCATATTTAGGGTAGTTGAGAACTCCCCCTTGAAGTATTTTACAATGGTAGCATACAAGCCTTCCTCCTTGCATAAAAAATCTCCCATGACATACCCACTTGCACCTATATCCAATTCGAAAGGATTTTGCAATTTTGGTAATGCAAGAATTGGTGCTTGAGTGATGTTTATTTTCATCTCATTGAAATCCTTCTTCTTATTCCCCCCCTTAGTGGAAACTCTTACCACTCACTATTATGGTGTGGAGTGGTACAACTACCACTAAAAATGAATTTACAAACTTCCCCAAGTACTTTTTTGCCCCAAACAAACTCCTATATTTAGTGACATTTGTAGGAAATGTCCATTTCATGATGGCCTCCATATTTGTGGGATCTATATTGAACTCCCTTCCATCGATAACATACCCCAAATACACCAAATATTGTCAAGAAAACTCACATTTATTGATGTTAGCCAACTTTTATGCTTCTTCAGAGTCTCTAACACCTATATGAGGTGCGAAATATGTTCCTCATTGTTAGAATATGAAAGATTGTGCTCATTTTACCATTGACAATACCCTTGTTACCCAACCATAGGCCGAATCCACCCTCCGAGCACCTTGACCTTGACAGAGAAGAATACTGGTAGAAATCAATATCCAAGCAAGGCTAATGCACCAAGAAAGAATAGAAACCAAGCTAATCAGATAGTCCCACCAAGAAACTGGTGCAACACCTTCCCCAGAAACTTGCGCACACAACTGTCAACTGCAGTGCACAGAAACTGCTCTCTGCAATTCTGAGAAGTGTGTATAATAACAACCGATGCCCTGTATCTCTAATAGTTTGGCAGACTTACTGGGGCCGACTTCTCCTTCTGGGTACTAATTAATTCACATTAATTCTATTTCTACAGCCAACATCTCGTCTAACATTTCCTTTACTTCTTTGCTTCCTTCCAAAATATTATAATCTTTTCATAGGTCACAATAGAGGTTCATACCTCCCGAAGCTACCATAATATCAACACTCCCTCCTATCTAGGGAGGTATGGTATTGAGAATAGATAGACCATTCAACTGGTAGTATGACGAGAACCGTCATTATTATCCAACTGGATAATCTCCTATGACCACTGGTACAATATCAATTGATAGAACACACTTGTGTTTATCCATGGTAGTACACAACTACTCAAACTGTGACACATAGTCACAAACAATGGAACCAATCCACCACAATAGTATATCTCTACTGTCTAGAGACAAGCAGTCTCCATAACAATCATCTGATGCCAACTTGAACAAAAAAATATTGTTAAAATAAATTGAATCATTTGGGCCAATGTTTCACTCACGTCTGTGAGATATGAAAGAATATATTCCCTAAGAGTAGATCAATGAGATATCTAGAATATTCTTCTCAAACAAGGAAGAATAACGGGCATGTCTTCTAAACCTAGACCATTGCCCACCCTGGGCCCTTCTTCTTACACTAATCAAAGTGCACCCTGGAGAGAATGTATAAACCCTAAGGAATGTTTGTCCTTGATTGTTGAGCCTGGACCATTCCCCACCCTAGGCCATTACTCCTACACTAATCAAAGTGAACCCTAGAGAGAATGTATAAACCCTAAGGAATGCCTATCCGAACCATTTCCTCTATTAACCACAAGAGGAAAATACTGTCGTGCATCAACCTCCAAAATGGACCATTCCTCACGTTAACGACAATGAGAAATCGTTGTCCAGCGAGGTGGGCCAGTCTTCTTGAGTAACCCTCAAGAAGAGAGACTACCCTAGACCAATCCCCATGTCAACCATAATGGGAAGTCGCTGTTTATGATACATCAACAATCTGGACCATTTCCCATGTTAACCACAATGGGAAATTGTTGTCCGTCAGAAATATCAATCCACTTTAAAAACAGGAAAGAATCTGTCCAATCTGGACTGTTTTTCAATCACAAAGATAAATGTTTCAATAATATTTTAGTGCTCCCTCCTAACCTGGAGTGTCTTCCCTTTCAACTAAGGGAGTTATTTCCACGATCCCCATCTTCTCTCAGAAATATGCAAACTTTATTCTGGATAGAGGTTTAGTCAGAATGTCTATTGTCTACTCGTCAGTGGGAATATACTCGAGTTTTACCTCTCCTTATTGGACTTTATCTCAAATAATGTAGTATTTGATCTCAATGTATTTCGACCTTTCATGAAAAACAAGTTGTTCTGATAATCTTATACAACTCTGATTATCACAATATATTATGGTCGATTCTGGAATCTGATCAAATAAATCAGAGATTAACTTCCTTAACCATATTGCTTCAGTGCATGCTTCACATGCTTCCATATACTTTGATTCTGTTGTGCTGAGTGCGAAAAACTTTTGTTTCTTTCTTTTCCAAGATATCATAGCAGAGCCCAAGCTAAAACACATACCTGAAGTGCTCTTTCTGTCTTCTGCACTTCCTACCCAATATGAGTCTATGAATCCATGAAGTTGTATATTGCTGGATGCGGTATATCTCAAACCATAGTTTATTGTTCCATGAATATATCTTAATAGATGCTTTACATCTATCCAATTCTCATGTCTTGGTTCCACCTGGAACTGGCTTAGTGTATTTACGACAAAGAAAATGTCTGGTCGAGTATTTACCAAATACATCAATGACCCAATTAGTTGTCAATATAGAGATGGATCTACTGTATCAGAATCTGGAACTTTCACTTTTCTTATATCTGCATTCATAGGAGTGTCCACAGACTTACAATCCATCATTCCAAATTTCTGAAGAATCTTTATTGCGTACTTTCCTTGTCCAAGGAATACTTCACCACGCTTCTGCCATACTTCTAGTCCCAAGTAATAGTGCATGAGACCTAGATATTTCATATCAAATTCAGAAGCTAATTCCTTCTTGCATTGGATAATGAGAGATTATTCACATGTTATGAATAGATCGTCAACATATAATAGTAGAATCACAGGTGCATTGTCCATGACTTTGTAATAAAGGTTTGGATCTGCACGACTCTTGGAGAAACCAAGTCTTATTAGATAGTTGTCCATTATAGCATACCAAGCCCTTGGAACTTTCTTGAGTCCATATAGATATTTATTCAATATCTAAACGTGAGTGTCTCTAGAATGTACCTCAAACCCTTGAGGTTGTTCAATATATACTTCTTCTTCAATAGCTCCATTGAGGAAAGTTGTCTTTACATCCATCTGATGTAAGTTCCATCCCATGGAAGTGGCAAGAGATATGATA
>ML870956.1:8110-20002 GCA_009831015.1 Picea engelmannii | reverse complement strand
TTGCTTAAGTGAACATGATTACCTGATTCCAACTTGACGGAGGCTTGTCCAAATCCTTCGACGGGGTAGGTGCTTTTGTCTCCAAGCTCCACTTTGTACGATGTCTTTCTCTCATTTAGATTTGAGAGTCTAGCTTGATCTCCTGTCATGTGCCTGGAAGCTCCACTGTCGATTATCCACATATCGTCTTCAATTGTTCGGTAAGTGCTGAGTAGTGTAAGAGACTGATTGTTTCACACGTCTTCGGTTGACTGGTAATTGGTCATGCCTTGATCCAAAACTTCAACTTTGTCATTTCTGTCTTCTGAGAAAGTCAATAGGTGCGCTGCGTTAGGGCGCATATGAATATCTTCTCCTTGAGCGAGATGCTCCATCACAAGGTGCCGGATCTGAGAATTAGGGTTTCTGCAACTGCTACTGCTAGTAACCCTAGTTGCAGTGCTTTGGAAGCTGCTCCTGCTAGTAACCCTAGCGACAATTCCTCAATGAGCTCAATATCTAGCGGTTATGTTTCCTTCCAGTGTTTTAGGCTGACTGAAGGGGGTGTGGGCCCATAACTTGTTAGAATATAGAAGATTGTGCTCGTTTTACCATTGACGATACCCTCGTCACTCAACCACTGGCTGAAGCCACCCTCCGAGCACCTTGACCTTGACTGAGAAGAGAATCCTAGTAGCAATCCAATAGCCAAGAGAGGCTAATGCACCAAGCAAGAAAAATAGAAACTAAGCTGAACAGATGATCCCACCCAGAAGCTAGCACACCCCTTTCCAGGTCTCCCATAAACATGCGCACCAAACTGCTGTTGCTTGCACAGATTTAGCTCTCACTGCAACTGCTGAGATGATTAATAATGAAACTGGTGCCTTGTATTTATAGTGAACTGGGTAGGCTAACTGTGGGCAACCTCTCCTTCTGGGTATCAATAAATTCATATTAAATGTATTTGTCTAGCCGACAACTTGTCTAGGGTTTCTTTCAATTCTTTGCTTCCTTTCAGAGGATTCTAGTCTCGTCATAGGTCACAATAGAGGTTCATACCTTCCGAAGCTACCATAATATTAACAGACCCTAGTTACTATATGAATAATTAGATGAATTCTAGGAGTTAATTTTAGTTTGTTAAAGGTAGGGGGAAGCTAGCCTATATGAGCAGCAACAATGCAATGCAAACCTTTAATGAGAAGCAACCCTTTCTCTAAGTCAACTATGACTAGTGCCTAAGGTTGGGCAATGGGGTCAATTAAGTTACAACAAAGATCTTAGTACAAATGAAAGAATGACTTTACCAATTAAATAAGATACAATTACAACAATAAAGAATAGCTAGATGATTCTACAATATACAAAGATACAATTACTTACAAATTTACAAAAGAAAGGAAAGATGCACTTGTTAGATTTATCACACCAATGAACTAACCACTCAATTGATTTTGCAAATAGAAGAAAGATAGATCAAAGATGCATCTACAACAAATGCACAACTTACAACCCAAGCTTGAAATGCCCCAAGGGAGAGGTGCGCAACTTCAAGGAGGGCAACACATGAACAAGTGTGCAACTCTAAAGGAACCAAAACATTGGAAACAAAGCCACCAAAGGCATTAGTGCGCAACTTCAAAGATGAATCACTCAACCATAAAATTGCTCAATTAAAATGTAAATGCTTGAAGTAGAAGTTGCAAGAAATTAAAAGAGCACACACAACTTAAATTAGATTATGAAATTAAAGCTTAGGTTGTGTGAGTAAATTTTAGAGTTGAATAGAGTGAGATGAAGCTGCAATCCTAGACTAGGTGACTTCCCCAATACTCCTACCGCTTTGGCCAAAATGATCGCTGGGTGTTCAATAAGCAAGGCAAACAAGGCCTTACCCTAGCTCCATAGGTCAACCTGGAAAACTTGGGTGCTCAACAAGGGGACACCTAGTGCCGTGAGATTATCCCTGATCTAGCACCCCAAGTAGCCTCCACAAGCCCCCTTTTTGGTGGCGAAAGTTGTATCAGTAATGGGTGATCTAATTAAGCTAGGTAGATTGAACCCCCTAGAGCTACAAGTAGATTGATTTAGCAATTAAAATTACTTGTGTTGAAAGCTAAAATAGGTGAAATGACAAGCGCTTAAGGAAAATGTACAAGAAATAAAATATGCTTCCAAGAGCTTATACAAGAATGAAAAAGGAAATGCTTCCAACTATCATGGCATATACACAATGAACTTGAATGGAAAATGAGACTAAAGGCATAAACCATAAACCATTCAACATGCAAAACTAGCCTTACGATACTGCATGGGTGGCTAAGTCAATCCTCTTTGCAGGGTGTAGGCAAACAAGTAAAGAAATTAAAATAACTTGGAAAACAACTACTCTATTTACAACCTCAACAGAGGCACAAGATGGAGGACAAGCCTATCGGTTTTGAGCCCAAGTGGGTGAAATGAAAAGCATAAATGAAATAACTTAACTTGAAATGAAAGCAATAAATCCTAGCCACACAACCTTACCTTAAGGACAAGTGGGACAAACTTGAAACGGAATACAAATGCTGAAAATAAATTAACAACAAGCCTTATAATTTTGCATGGGTGGCTAGGCCAATCCACTATGCAAGGTGTAGGCACAAGAAATAGAAAAACGCAGAAATTTTATCTTAGAAAGAAATGTAAGCCCAAGAGACTCTCTTTGGGCTTGCTTACAATGAAGGAAGAAGAGAGAAGAGTTGGGTGAATAATACCCCAACTTGGGAGGTCTTTCCTTGACGTTTTGGGGCCCCAAATGGGTTATACCTCCTCCTTTTTGGTTCAGATCTGCAAAAAACCCGCAAACAAAGCTTGCTGGAAAAGCTGCAAAAGAGACCAAAATCTTCAAATATTTTCTGTTAGTTAAAACATAAAATTTCCGTGTAAAAATCAACAAGTAAATGTATTGGAATGAACTATTCAAGGGGGTTAGAATGCCCAAAAGAAGTATGGAAATGTACAGAAAATCAAAACAAAAATATTTAGAGGATGTAAGTGGGTGGAGGGATAAATTCCCAGATCTGAAATCTATCCACAAAACCCTTGGGTAACCTGCAAGTCTTGTGAAACCAAGCTACAAAAACAGAGAGGGTGTGAGTAGATCTAAATGATAAAACAAAATACTTTGCTTAATCCAAATAAATGCTCACTAGATTTGTAATAAGACTATCACAGATCTATCCAAACAAAATACTTTGCTTGGAGTTCCTACTCTAGATCTATAACAAAAGCATGCACAAGAAAAGAAACAAAACAAGATCACCTCAATAGTAGCTCAAGATTGCATCAAGAAGACTCTCAACACCATGGATCCTCCAAATATTTCTTTATTCAATACCAAAAGGTTGCTGCAAATACTTGCAACAAGCTTTACACAAGAGCAAGAGCAAATGGGAGAAACAGAGAAGAGTGGAGAGGAGTGGGAGAGATTTGGGCATAGTAACAATACACTGAGAATAGACATGAAATGAGGGAGGGAAGGCTTTCTTTTATACTTGGGAGGCAAGAATGACCTCTCTTGGATGAGCCCCAAGTGTCACTCATGCAAGAGAACTCACCATCTCAAGGAGGGACACTTTTAGGGTTTTGGTAGTCTAGGGTTTGTGAGGGTTGAGTGATGGGGAGGGGAAACACCTTTTGATTAAGTCCAACATCAAATTAGATCACTAGGAGGGCGCACTTAGGAGGATAGGGTGTTTCACCTTTTAATTTTTCACTTTGCATGGTTTCCTCACCAAGGGGGGCGCAACTTCCTTAGGGGGATGAGTGGGTGTGAGTGTGGCTAAGCAAAGGGGGGTTGGGTTAGGCTAGAAAAGTGGTTTTCTAACTCAGGAAAAGGATTAAGAAATCTTTCCCACTCTTTCTCAACTCTTTTTTGCTCATTTTACAAAAATTGACATTTTGACTTTGTCAAATTAGAGCAATTAAATTGCTGACTTGGATTGACTTGGACTCCTCATGGACAATGACCTAGCAAAACTTATCCAATTGAGATGAAACTTGGTCCAAGGATGTAGGGGGTCTCATTCCATTTCTTTTGAGTACTCACACCCATATCAAAATCCCCAAGGACCTAGTTTTTACATTTTTACATAAAAAATAATTAAAATTACCATTAATTAGGTAATTTTAAAAAATTAAAAAAAACTACGTAGACTCGACGGAATTCCGCAAGACTCTAGGCGATGTCTAGCATGGTCATTTACAATATTCCTAGACCCTAGTCACCCATTGGGCTCGATCATTAGAACACCTTTCACCACTTTGGAGGATTTCTGTGAGTGAAAAACTCAAGGGTAATTAAAAATTACTTGAGGATAAAAAACACTTGATGAAATGACTTACCTAATGATAAAGTCCTAGGTAACTAACCTAAAATATGATCCATGCTGACCCATAACATTATTATCCCACGTAGGGGAGTGGAAATTCCAATTACGAAAAGACGAGCTGGGGACAAAAACTACCCTGTAGAACTAGAAAGTCTTTAACTTTGTTGCACCATCAGGTACATAGCTTCATGGCACATGGAGTTGACCCCCTAGTCGAAATAGGTGGTCAACATGTTAAAAAATTATTAAAAAAAGATCGCATAGATTTCCTGTCCCTCTGAGTCCAGACTCAGTTACTCACCATATTACCAATAACATCCTCCAAGCAAGTGACAAGTGGTTTCATTCCTAAAGGTCAAAATTCAAATCTGAGTACTAGATTGGCTAATGCTCCCGGCCTCCAAGTTGATGCGATGTATTCCATCGGTTGACGGGTGGACTTAATTATTGGTATATTTATCGATCCAAGACGGATTGAAATTGGAGTCGGTTCGACAAGAAGCTTTTGGCAACACAATGCACCTGGGTAAATAAAAGACTAGATGAATACAGGGGTTAAATGAGCATCCCACACTCAGAAAGGTGTAATTTTAGTATGTATATTTTATAGTTTATTATTACTTATATTTTATAATTTTTATTTTATTATTATGTATATTTTATAATTTTCAAATTAGCATATTTTTAAATTTTATTTTTATTTTCATTAAAATTTTATTTTTATGTTATTGGTTTGTTATTTTCATATTTATCATATGATTTTAATGTATATTAAATTTTATAACATATATTTTTTAATTTTAAAATTTTAAAGTGTGTCGAACTTAATGCCGAATTTTATTGTCAAAATTTTTCCTGTTGAATTTCAAAGTCGTCGAACTCTATCCAGGTGACTTACTCTGTGTGTGTGTGTTAGCACAAATTTCTACCCTGCAATCTGAGCTGATAAACCTGTTATGACAGCGGTAAAAACTTGGCTAATTCAAGGAGAAATAGCTCTAGATGTCACGGGCTAAATCCCTCTACTTTCGGGCTAGGCCTTGCTTGCCTCTGGGGAGAGTCCCTGGGCACAATGAAGTGCCCTTGTGGCTGATTTAAGGTCTGAAAACTCGAAAATCAGCAAACTGTTTTGCCTTGGACAGCGTGTAAAGCAGTCCAAAACAATGGAAAAATTGATCAAACACACTTGGAGGGAACCCGCAGGGTTAGCGCAATGATAATAGACTGGAAAAAAACAAAGAAAACTACTCGAATGATTGATCCTATCACAGTAAATAGTTCATAAATAACGTATCAGATTTGCAAATTCACCACAATACCCTCAAGAAGAGAGGTTTGAACAATAAACACAAGCTTCTTTATTGATCCAACTTTACAAGAGGGTTGGTTGCGCCACAGTTAGCAGTTGGCAAGCTCACAACCGATACAATGACTACCTTTGTTCAATGACACACTACTAGACTAGAGAGAAAGAGAGACACTATGCTTCTCTTGCTAAGAACTAACGAAATAACCAATGGCAAGCCTCCAATATATAGCTAGTGAGGGTGCACATCCAAAGGAAGAAGAGAGGGTGCATGAGGGAGTAAGAATAGAGTCTAAGTGAGATGACTAAGAGTGAGTGTGAGTTTGAATGCGCATGAGTGAGTGAATGGCGAGATAAGTGAGTGAGAAGAAGGGTAAAGTGAGGCGCGTGGCGTCATGCGAGAAGGAAAAAGCAGTTTGAATTTAGAGTGGGCGCATGAGTGCATGATAGAGTTAAGTGAGTGAGTGAAAAAAAAAACTAGAATGCATGGTATGCATGAGGGAGATAATTTTAGCAAACTCATGCGACCCCCCTATCTTTGGAGACATGCGCCCTAGCCTAGGTGGACGCCGCATCTGACTGGAGAACCGCCACATGTCGACCTCTGAGGATGCCACTTGGCACTGCATGGATGATGACTGGACCTGCTAAATATAGAGGCAACTAAGAATAGGACCCGCTAAAAATAGGAACCTCTAAAAATAGGGTCCTCAAAAAATAAAATCATCTAAATATAGGGCCCTCTAAAAATAGAATTTTGGTTCTATTTTTACTATTTAGAAAAACTGTCCACATAAATACTGCCAAAAATAGAAAGTTGTCTGAATACCCTTGACTTTATACTCATTAATCTCGTCTTTCTGCAAGGGATCCGAATATGCCATCAAAACTGTCATGTGGGCCCTGATGCTCAACCTGCTAAAAATAACATTCTGGGTGACATTATCTAGAAGAAGGTCCAAAGGCCTCTGGATGCCTCAAGGATCAATACTGCGCTCTCAGAATCTGAATTTGGGGCCTGGATCACAACCTACTAAAAATAGCAAGCTCCTGCATGTTGCCCGAAAAAAGTGTCATTGGGCCTAGAATCCTACAAGGACTCATACTGTATGCTCTGAACTCCCCCAAACTGTCAAGAGACCCACTCAAACCGTGCCTCCTAAAATTTAGCAACACTTGTGTCTCTCTCAAAAATGCATGGACACCAAGTAGATTGCGACTCTTGTTAATGTTTATGCCATTATTATAGTTCTTTGCATTTCATTAGATAAGAGCATAATAAGAACAAGATCACTGAGAAATACACATCCACAAGAGACACAACATTTATCCTGGGAAACCCTCTAGGGGAAGAAAACCCAACAAAACTTCCTTATCATAAATAGCTTATACAATGTTCAAGAGATAACTCAAACCAATACAGAAAAGTCTTCCTCAAGTGATGCGCCACCCTTATTTTCCTCTCTCCAACTTGTAATTGCAGCTTGCCTCATAAGAGAATGAGCAAGTGAAGTGTGTCTAAGAAGTGAGGCGCTAGCCTCTTATTTATATCAATCTGGCACGTGTGAAGAGTCACCATCTGGCAGGGCCAACCTCTCACTTTGGGTGGGTAAACCCACCTTTAATTAATTCTGGCCCTTTCATTATAACTGCTGGGGCCGACTTCTTATTCTGCACTTTGTAATTGTCCGATGACCAATCCGCAAAAGGGGATTTGGTCCTTATACAATTACCGACATGATTAATCCTCAATGGGGATTAATCCAATAACAATAATAATAATAATGACATGATTAATCCACAATGGGGATTTAATCCAATAATAATAATGACACGATTAATCCACAATGGGGATTTAATCCAATAACAAAATAATAATAAGAATGCTCTTCGCAGTTACATTATTTCAACAACTCTGAACTAAATAACCATGTACTGATCATGTACCTTCCTCGTGTGTGAACCAAACTCTTGCTCAACATAAGTGCTAAAACCTTGGGAAAATATCAGTATGCCATCCAAAGTGCTGCATTTTGGCTCTTAACCCTCAATGTTTTCAAGGGAGAAAATCTAGGGGTTAACAATGGCGACTCAAGGGGACGGGATCCCCTTGTGGGATGTCGAGAACCATAAGAATCTCTGTGTCCATATAATCAAACTGATGCCCTATGAGAACTCTGTAAGATGTACCAATGATGTTTTGTGAACTAAGGAATGTGTACCAAAATACTTCTGTAACTATGTGGAAGGATACGAAGGCCTTGTAAGCTGATGAAGAACAACCTGTAATCTGACATGTAGTACCAAAGCCTGTCCAATGGGCCATGGAGTCAAAGTATATAATCCTCCCAATGAAAACTGAAAACCAAGGGGTCTCATCTGAATACGCTACCTGCTACAACCCGATAATGTACACTCCTCCCTGTGGTAAATGTGTTGATGTCAACACAAAGGAGAAAGTCACTTCATCAGATGTCAATAATGTAAACACCTGTGAAGTGCGAAGGAGCACCACCAATAATGTCAATGGGTCCTAAGGTACGATCACAACCTGACACTGTGAAAGATGTTCTGAAGTCGAATAGTAACAAGGGTCATCCAATAAGGCCCAATGATGCTCATCCTTGTTAGATGAGAAATAGCTGCCAATGAGGCTAACGTCTACTAAGGTGCTCTACTTCTGGGTCATTTGTAGATAATGTGTCGAAGTCAATACAAGATGACCTGCTGAAAAAGAAGAGCAATGATGTCTCTCTTCCCTCAGCGCGGAGTGATAACTCAAAGAAGATCAAGATGAAAGAAACATGTACCACATCCCTATGCTGGATGGGGGGACAATTGACTCAAAGAGGAAGACAGAATGATAAGAGATGAGGAGACAAGACATAAGATGACTCAAGACACTCCTATGTCTCCTCAAACTACCCATCCTAAAAGTTCAATACTTCGAGGAAAATGAAAAATGGAACCCCATCCAGGCTCACTCTAATGATAGACACAAAGGCTCGGCATGTGAAAGGTAAACATTGAAATTTTGACCTAGGAATAGCATTTATGGACAACCATTTATTCAAGAAAAGAAAGACGCACAAGAATCAACCATGTGCTGATATGAATAGGAAAAATCAGCGACACTTATGCAAAGACTGAGGAGTAAATACTAAAATACAAGATACTTGCAAGGGAAAGTAAGTTGCTGTCCTAAAACTATAAAAAAACAACAAGCATAAATGACAAGTGCGAAAAGGAGAAGACCTACTCTAACCTACTCTAACCTACTCTAACACCACCAAAAAACCAAAATTGTTTGGGACTAATTCCCTCGTTGAAAAAGAACTTTAAGCGCTGCCCATTAATAGGAAGCTCTATAAGTTCACCCTCCAAATCAGCCAATTGAAAAGTGTTAGGCCCTACTGATCAATCAATGATGTATGGTCCCAACCAATGACTGTCGAACTTGTCGTGGACTCTTGATTTCTCATTTTTCTTGTCGCAAAACAAGACCATGTCGCCAACCTGAAACTACTTGCCCTTTGCCTTTCTGTCAAATACCTTTTTGACCTGTGCCTGATAATCTGTAAACTGTGTATAGGCCATAAGCCTTTCTTCCTCTAGTTGCACCAACTCATCTAAACGGTTCTGCAATGCTTCATTGTTGGTGGAGAACTGTCCCAATAGCTTATATGCAGGCAATTTCATGTTGATGGATAAAACTGCATCTAATCCATAGACCAACTCAAAAGGGCTCTTACCAGTTGATCTCTTCCGTGTGATTCGGTCTGCCCATAAAACAAATTTGAGACAAGTGTCCTGTTATCGCACAATTTGTGGCTAGATCAAATGGCTAGAGAATTGAGGCCAAACTGGCGTAACAGGAACCTTCCCCACCCAATGTCACCTCAATGGGGAGGTTCTTTCTGTTTAGGGAGGTTAACCCAGGGGAGACGTCCCCGGTAACCTAGGATTTTGAAGAGGCAAAGGTATGAAGTCAAGATTAAAGATTCCCCTTCACAGGTTACCACCAAGGTCAGACAGTCCGACTAATCAGCCAATAAAGAAGTGTATGCCCAAATGAAAACACCTACTCGGAACAAGACAACAATAATATAGTATATATGCAGGCTGTAACTCAATGGGTTAGTACTTCAATGACTATCTGCTATTTATTAATAAGCAATGTAAAATAATAGATACCAATGAAGTCAACGTTTCATCAATTAGCTATGGCAAAAGCATCAGTTCATTAATAACTATCAAGATGATCAAGCCAACAATGTATCCAACCAACACTTTACTCAATAAATGCTTTAAATCATCATTTAATTGCCTATATTAAACATTTGCTGTGTCAAGATGAGATAACCAACTGTGACGTCAGCCTTAATTAGGTTAGTTTGTTAGTTAGGGTTTCAAAATTCAAAGTTTTGAGAGTTGTTTTGGACACTAGGACTTCAACGTTGGAGGCCAAAGATCAGTGCCTTAGCGTATATGGAGTCAAACAAGATAAGGGCACAAGGTTTTGAAAGGATGAAGACTTGAAGACAAGAGGGAAGGGTTCTAAAGTGCTGCAAAGGCAGGGCCCTAGAATCAAAACCTTAGGGGAAAGAGGCTCACTCCGGTGTTGCTTAAGCAAGGCCTCGTGCTCTTTCCTCCTTCCTTAGGTCAACTTGGCAAAACGGCTAGCATAAAGGATAAATTTAATTAAAGGATGAGGTGAGAGAAAGTGTTGTAAAGACAAGGCTTTCAAACCCTAGAAGATGATGGCCCTAGGTGTAGATAACCTAGGCCTAGGACGTCACCCCCTTTTCAACCTATAAAATTCAATGCTAACTAAAGGGAAAAAGCAAGATGAGTGTAGCAAAGGCTAGGCTCAATCCTTCTTCTTCAATGGCCGAAATATTTCTCTCTAAGGGGACATGAAACAAAGACCTACTTGTGTGCTTGTTACCTAGGGTTTTAAATCAACAATTTAATAAGCAAATGCAAGAAATTAGACCTACAACCATTCAATCAAGAAGTTTTGCAAGAAAATCACTTACATATCATGAAGAAAGCATGTGCAAACCCTAGTTGTAAACCTTCCTTGGAGAGAAATGCCAAAAGATGCCAAAAAATCCTTCCAATAGCGAGTGTGCCTCACTTAGAAAGACAAAATACCCTAGGAGGGCGCAAAAATCAGACCTCACAAGTGTGAGTGAGTTGTGTTATGTTCAAATGAGGGAAAAACATCCCCAATATATAGCATTCTCATGACCTTTAATTAAAATTAGGTCATTAAAAATAACCGACAAGGCTAATAACCAAAAATCATACTATTTTACATTAAAATGTCAAATAAAACCCTAAATGAGCAATAAATGAGACGTGAAGCCCTTCTGAGGGAGACGTTGGCCCTTTTTAGGGCAAAAAGCAGCACAAGATGACAAACGTTGTCCCTCTTTGGGCCTCCAAACTCTATCACACGTGCCAAAATGCTCTGTCAAGGTGCCATACACTGGAGGTGACGTCATGGCTCCTAAATGACATCCTGGGGCATCAGAAGGGACACGTTTCACCTGTAGTGGGTCAAACCCCCTGGGCTGGGCTCAACCAAGGCGTCCTGGATGAAAACGTCCTCCTTCTCTTGTGCAAATGCTCGACCAATCACTGTCCTGTCTCTGCCCCTGATGGGGTCCCAACAACCATCTTATGGGCTCTTCAGCTCCATGGAGGTCCGAACTAATCATCTACCCATGTGTACCGGTCCAACTGGTACCTGTCCGTCAGGCATGATCCTGCACATCAAAAACTTCGCCCTCCATGGGCTCATTAGTCCTAGGGATCATAGCAATGTCAATCATATTTCATCATTAATTTTATCAAATGCATGCATAAAACCCCTAGCATATCATCCAATAGCTCAAAGACATTACAATGACTTACTATACAAAGCCGAAGAAAAAGACAAAATGCCCTATTGGGCCAGCATCCATAAGAAAAGGAAAGTTTCCAGAGGATATCATCCAAGCCATGTAACACGAGGTGGTGTCGTCAAGGGATGTCCAGACACACAGGTAGAGTGAAAGACAGGGGTGGTATTATCCGTGGGTGCCTTTGTAGAAGGTGAGCTGTACCTGTCATGGATGCTATTCTTTCCAAGCCCTTTATTGCCTTTATTCTTTCTTTTCTTTATTACTTTTTCTTTCTTTTTATTTCAAGGTCTAACTAGAGGACACTGCCTTGGCGTGGTGA
>WSFP011447737.1:0-20002 GCA_009831015.1 Picea engelmannii | reverse complement strand
CAAAAAACATCGTTTAGGGCCTCAAAATGGCCCCGGAAGTTAAAAACTACTAAAAATAGTAAATTACCAAAATTGCCAGAAACATGTTTTGGGCCAGTTGGAGAAGGTGGGTGGCCACCGATATCCACCTAGATCAGAGACTCTGTATTGATTATGGAGCTATGAATAAAATCACAGTCATAAACCGGTACTCGATTCCTTGAATCGATGACCTCCTTCATCAACTCATGGGGGCCAAATACTTTATTAAGATTGATCTGAAGTTTGGTTACCACCAAGTCCCGATAGAAAAGACATATATATGGAAGACCGCCTTCAAGTCAAAGGAAGGCCTTTTTGAATGGTTGGTCATGCCCTTTGGTTTGACAAATGATCCAACCACTTTCATGAGGATGATAGACGATATCCTATGACCATTCACAAGTACTTTTGTAGTGGTGTACCTGTATGACATTCTAATATACAACAAGACTTGGGCCGAACACTTGCATCATATTCACCAGTTCTCCACACCCTGTGGAAGCACAAGCTATACACCAGCTTAGAAAAATGTTCCTTTGGCATGGACAGGGACCATTACCTAGGCTACATCATTGATCAGCATGGAATACATGTGGATCCAACCAAGATCTAGGTCATTCATGACTGGCTAGCCTCAACAACACTCACTGAGCTTCAAAGATTCTTGGGCCTTTCCAATTTCTATCGCATGGGCCCTTAGCCACATAAACAGAGGTGGTGGTAAGGAAAAATTTCCATGGGGCTGGTCCTAATAATAAGAGTTCGATGATTTGATGTAGCACTTGTGCTCAACCCCAGTACTTTCACTACCAGAACTACATCATCCCTTTGATATCGGGACAGATGCTTCATACTATGTCGTGGGCGCCATGCTCACTCAACACGACCACCACATGGCCTATCATAGTGAGACACTGTCAGATACTGTCCGCAAGTACCCTACTTACGACAGAGAAATGTACTCCATTATGAAAGCATGCCTCTAGTGGAGACATTACATTCTTGGGAAGGAGACAGTCATCCACACTGATCATAAGACACTGCAGTTCATGCAGACACAAGGAAAATTGCAGAATGACTACCATCAGAAGTGGTCCACATACTTGCAGCAATTCCACCTCAACATCAAGTATAAAATAGGAAGAACCAATCGTGTCGTTGATTGCCTCAATAGACCACTAGTCACTGCACTCACCACGGTGCTAGACTCTTGTGTGCATGAGATATTTGGATGGCCCTAACTCTATGAGATAAACCCTAACTTCGCCACCACCTACAAATGTTGGGTGAAAATGTAGTTGTCAATAATTTCCATCTTCAGGATGGGTTGTTATGTCATCTAGGCCATATCTGTGTTCCATCAAGTGAGTGAGCGAAGCTGATCTGGTAAGACCACTACAGTCGGGTGGCAAGACACTTCATCATTGAAAAGACAGTGGCGATGCTATAGAAACATTTCTACTATTCAAAACTTCAACATGAGTTCAAAAAGTATATCAACTCTTGCACTGCTTGTGCTATTGCCAAACTGGCCACTAAGAAATAGGGCCTGTACACCCCTCTTCCTACTCCTGACAGGCCATGGGAATCCATCTCAATGGCCTACATGTCAGGCCTCCTGGCCACTAAGTGGAGAAATGACTGTGTTTATGTGGTTCTTGATCGCTTTTGTAAGATGACAATTCTGGTTGCCTGCAAGAAGAGAATCACAGCAGAGGTCACTGCCAAGATCTTCTTTGAACGAGTCTGGGTACATTTTGGAATCCCACAAACCATTGTCTCATATCGGGATATTCAATTTCTCAGCACATTCTGGTCGAGCCTCTAGTCACTGCTAGACACCAATCTCACCAAATCCACGGCCTTCCACTCCCATACAGATGGCCAAACCAAGGTTGTAAATTGAACGATTGTGCATATCCTTCACATGTATAATTCAAAGAACCCTTGCAGATGGGATGAGAGCCTTCACTATGTCCAACATAGCTACAACCGAGCCCTGCATAGCTCAACTGGCCACAACCCCTTTCAAGTGGGGTTGGGATTCCAACCATTGGGTCCAATAAATGTTGCACTTCCCCTTGCGGTCACCTTGATTGACTCATCTCCTTCTCCAACTGAAGCTGACAAAGCCACCCGGTTCATTGAGCAGATCCAACACATCCACCAACAGGTTTAGGATATCCTACAGAAGTCCAATGACAAGTACAAACAATGCCATGATCAACATCGGGTGCGACATAAGTTTCAGGTGGGCGACAAAGTTTGGTTGCACTTGCCGAAAGAACGCCTTATAGGACCCCATAAAAATCTTTTTCCACTTCTTTATAGGTCATACACTATCACCAAGGCTGTCGGGGATAATTATTTTGAACTCAACATTCCTCCTTTCCTTGGCCTACACCCAGTGTTCAACATGGATCTCCTTCGCCCTTATTTCCCACCATTATTGGACACCTCAGAAGTAGCAGAACAAATAAAACCAACAGAGCTCAATACCGACTGCATACAATAGGCATCCAATGATCATATTTTCGATAGACAGATCAAGATAAGTCGACAACAAAGGATCCAACTTTATCGAGTCATCAAAGTAGGGAAACTCTTGCACCAAGGCAAGTGCCTCACCCGAGGCCAAATTCAGTAGAAATTTCCTCATCTGATGGGGGAACTCAATAAAATTGATACCATTTCTTCCTAAGGAGGGAGGATTGAAATATATGTATATCGGTGGCCACCTACCTTTTCCAACTGGCTCAAAACAGTTTTCTGAAAATTTTTGCAATTTATTATTTTTAGTAGTTTTAACTTTCGGGGTCGTTCTGAGGGAATAAATGAAGGTTTTTAGGGATATATCTCCTCATCGGTAGTTTTAATTAGGATTGATCCCCCAATATTAATCTCCTCGATGATACCTTTCCAACGGGCTATCACACACCTAAAACGGAGATTGTATGCAAAAGTTACGACCCCGGGAAGTTGATGTACTAACTTACCCAAACAGGGCCCACGTGACTTTTGGCGCATCATCTCCTAGGGTTAGGATTTTGGATGTCTAGGGTTTTTGTCATTCTTTCTTATTTTAAAATGGCCTTCAGAGCCTCATTGTAACCTTGTTCTTGAGAATGTGTGCCTCCATCACATCTCTTCTCAGAGATAAGACGCCACCATTCCAACAAGCTTGTTTCCGCTGCATTTTACAGTTTCAACTTATTTCGTTATTGAATAGAAAACCAATTTTACTGTATCTCTTTTATTTTGTGTTAAGAACCTGTTAATAATTTGTATTCATTTCATTCTCATCATAAAATACAGATCATTTAGCCATTGTTTATGCCTTAGAGTTTGGAGACACTACCTTATTTGAAGGAAATTTGAACTAAAAACGAACCACTATGGACTACACCACATCTTTACGCAGGGTGACTTGAACATGCGACAATGACGTTGGTCGAAATTTCTTAGCGAGTATGAATTTGAGATTACTTACATAAAAGGGATAGTGATCAGAGTGGAGGATGCATTGATTTAGAGACCATGCGTCTTTTTCGGTGATGCCTCTTCAGAAAAATATACGTGAAAATATTCTAACTTTACAACACGACGATGAATGGTACAAAGAGCTCAGGGATTTTATCATACAAAACACAATAATGGTACAAACATTTGAAGGATTTACTATGGACAATGATGGATTATTGAAATTTAAAAGTTGAATTTACGTACCACCCAACAACAAGTTGAGGAGTTTGATCCCAAACGAGGCTCATAGAGCAGTGTATATGGCTCATCCTAGAGTCACTAAGATGAGGGTGGACCTTAAAACCTTATTCTTCTGGAAAGGATTGAAGGTAGACATAGTCAACTAAGTGGAAAGATGTCTAGAATGTCAACAGATGAAAGTTGAACATAGACATCCGACAGTATTACTACAGCCACACGTTATTCTTGAATCGAAATGGGAGGTCATTTTGATGGTTTTCATTGTTTGATTACCACTGAAGGCAAGGAGACATGACTCGATTTTTGTGGTAGTCGACACTTTGAACAAACGTTCTCATTTTATTCCTGTGCGTACAACGTATCAGGCACCTGACATAACTATATTTTTCATCAGTGAGATTGAGAGGTTGCATGGCGTGCCTAAGAGGATTATATTTGAGAGAGGATCAGTGTTTATAGGATTATTTTGGACTAGTTTCCAAGAAGCCTTGGGAACCCAACTTAAATTTAGTACCACGTATCACCCAGAGATAGACGGGAAGACTGAAAAAACAAACCAAATCTTAGAGAACATGTTGAGTATGTATGTTATGGACCAACATAAGCGTTGGGAAGAATTCTTTCAACTGGTATAATTTTCATATAACAACAGTTATCAAAGCACCATTAAGATGATGCCTTTCAAGTTTCTTTATGGACGGCCATGTCAGATGCCTTTGAGTTGGGATCGGCTGGAGGATAGGGTCCTGGTGGGATTAGAAGCAATCCAAGAAATGGAAGAGAAAATGAAAAGAATAATAAAAGGATCAAGGAAGCGCAGGATCGACAGAAGATTTATGTCGACGGGAATCATTTCGATCGTAGTTATGAAGTTTGCAATTGAGTCTTCTTGCAGGTGAAACCACATAATAGTTCCATCAAGTTTGGAAAGGCTGATAAACTCTCTCCTAGGTTCATGGTACCTTTCTATATTGTGGAAAAGAAGGGGCCCGATGTTTTTCATGTATCTCTTTGAGACATTATATTAGTGATCCTACACATGTTACTGACATGATGTCCTTCTAGGTATCTGATGAGGGTGATCTCACGCCGAAGCCAATCCGCATCCTGGACCATCGCATTTGACAATTATGATGTCGAACAGTAGATCAGGTCAAGGTATAGTGGGGTAATGATAGTCCACACTTGGTGACCTGAGAGGATGCATATGATATGAGTCAGCAGTTTCCATTTTTGTTTGATAGCTAGACCTATGATATTCTGATACACTTTATTCGGAAATTACATATTGTGAAACTTCGAGATGAATTTTAAAACAAGAGGGGGTGTATGTAAAATCCCTCTCTTGCCCGCATTGAGAAAACTTATTCTTTGGGGACACTTGTGTGCAAGTGATATCGGTCATTATACTATTGGTTGTATTGATTATGATTATAAGATATTGTGGATTTGATGATATGTTATTGTGTAGTATTTACATAGATCGGTTCTATTGACTAGGTCTGCTAAGTGTCCAAGACTTTGGACATTGAGGATGCAGTGGCATCGATGAAACCCCTTGGACTCTGGATCAAGTCAGGGAGTGTACTGTTAGGGTTTGAATGTTGTTGATGTGACATATGTACATATGACTAGATGTTATGACGATTGATTATTATTTCTGAAATGATTTGTTGATGGATGCAAGTTGACGATAGCTTACTGACCAGACTCACATTTGGAGTAGAGGGGTAACGCACGACAACCAGAGACATTGAGGGAGAGGTGTGGCAGCATCCCTGCCACAACCTACTAGCACTCCTATCATGGCTCGAGCTGTAGGTTAATGATTATCTACTTTTAGAAGACCCACGATGTCGTGACGGAATACTATGATAGTCACTCATGATGATTCTAAGGGGTGGGTAATAAGGCAGGATCCATATTCCTTAGAGGCCCTTAGTCTCCCACAAGATCACCTGGCGGAGTATTGACTCCAGGGGTTTGATGTCTACCAAATTCATTCAAGAGGTGAGTGGCACCCTCAGAGCATGTAGTGCTTCTTGAAGTGCACATCGTGCAAATAAAATGGAAAGAGGCGAGTTGCACCATTGGATCACTTAGTGCATATTGAAGGGAACGTCGTGAAAAGAAAACGGAAAGAGGTGAGTGGCACCCTTGGAGCACATAGTGTGTTCTAAAGGGAACATCATGATTTTCACTTATAATTTAATAAACCTAGTGCCTAAAAAATTATGCCTCCTTAGGACCTGGTCGACCTTAAAATAGATGATGGTATGAGTAAAATTTTAATAACTAAAAGTTCCCTTAAAAATTGTCGCCCAACCTAGTGAAAATTAAAACCTAGGTCTAAGTAGAACTTGTGGTAAAAAAATAAAAATAAACATGTAACAAGAAGGGGGGTAAGAAATTCAAACTTATTTATTAAATTCAAAATTATAATGGTGGATTAAATTAAAAAAAAGGGGTAATGGTTTTTTTTATCTACATTTGCTAAATTAATTTTTAGTTAAAAAGAAAAGAGGGTAAATGTTGTTTTTATCTATCACTTGCTAAATTGTTTTTTAGTTAAAAATGATAAAGGGGGAAACTTAAAAGAAAAAGGAAACTTAAAGAAAAGGGGAAACATAAATAAAAGGGGAGACTTGAAGAAAAAGTTTAATGTCTAACTTAGTAAGGAATCTAGCCTTTGGGACTTTCTATTTAGGAACTCAACTAGGAATTAACTAAGGCGTAAGTCATTTAAGATTTGTAAAGGAATATTGGGACACCAAGGAGAATTTTTAGGAATGCTTTAGGTGGTTGAGGGAAATAGGAAGAATTAATTAATTATTAAAATTGATTTTCTTGTGCAACTAGGGGATCATGCAACATGTGTACAGGGGAGGTTTTTCAAAATTAATTAAATGAAAAAGGAATCTAATGGGAATTTTGGAAAACTAATTACTTGAAAACTCTATAAAAAGGATGGCTAAGGAGGAGTATGATCACAATTTGGCTTGGGTAACATTACGCTACTGGAATTTCATCTTGACTGAACTTTCTCCCGTGAGAGTTGGGATACCCAGCTTAGGTAACGAGTGGTAGCTTGACCTTGTGAGGCGAGCTGGGTGCTAGCATTCTATGGTATTGTCTGTGTGGCCCATTTGTAACTTGAGGGGCTCAGGGGGAATAAGGGTACCCCTAGTGTTGGTTGGGTGGTATCGGTGAGGTCACATCAGTTGGAAAGCGAGAGCTGGATGGAGCGCGTGCGAGACAACGACTTCATAGATTTATCATTTGGCTACGGTACACATGTGTATATTTGTATTGAATGGTAGTTTAAATATTGTTCCTGTGCCTTTAGTACTGTACTTATACTATGTTAAAGTTTGTGTTTTATTCCGCATAACACTATCCAGAGATTTAATTTTTATCTTCAGCAAATTGTCTTGATTAGCCCAATGTTTTATGATCAAAGAACTTAAAGTTATCCCAGCCTTATACTCATTGTATTGTGAATTGATTTCCCATGGAGAACCCAAAATCTGATTGCAATGACTTCTCTGCATTTTTTTTAATTGATTAATATGAAGAAAAATTGGGTTTTTATCTTATGTCCCTTATCCTTTAAGTTTTTAGTCTCTTCCAGAGTAGTTGGTCAGGAGCCGAATCGATTGCATTTCACTCCAGTGTTAAATATTTAGATTCAAATTCCCTTCTTTCATGTGCATGGATAATAAGTGAAGGATAAATTTTTCTCCCATTTATCTATCCCTTACTTATCTCTTCCTTTTTCTCTTATGATTAATCTCGAATCCTTGCATTTGAGTGAATGAGTATCTTTGCGTTTTTTATTAATTCATTTTCGAATGATTAATCTTTGTGCCTTTTTTGTGAATGAGTCCCTCTGCATTTTTTATTGACTCATTGTTGAATGATTAATCTTTGTGTTTCTGTGAATGAGTATCTCTTCATTTTGATTGGTATAATATCTAATCTTTTCGTTTTACCAATGTCTAATCATTGCATTATATTACTTACCACTGCATTTTGATTGGTAAAGTATCTAATATCTGTTTTTTACCAATGTCTAAATCTCTGCATTATATTATTTACTACTGCGCCTTTTAATGGTAGCAAATCCCTTTTTTTGGTTGCTTAACTGGTCATAACCATGCATTATTTAAACTGATAGATAACGATGTATTTATTTAAAGTTAGACAGAGATATAATTACTAGAAAACGTTTTTATAGACAACGTAATGATAGACATTGTTTTTATATATGTGAATATGATAGACAACGTTGTTAACAGACATTGTTTTTATATATGTGAATATGCTACACATAGCATTTTTTTTATAGACAATGTTTCTATATTTGAATATGATAGACAACGAATATGGTAGAAAATCTTTTTATAGTTTTAACAATCAATAGACTTGTTAAAGGACAACGAATTATATTTGTTTCAGTTTTAAAGGACAACAAATTATATTTGTTTTAGTTTTAAAAGACAACGAATTATATTGTTTAAAAGACAATGATATATTTGTTTTAGTTTTAAAAGATAGTGAATTCAGTTTTAAAAGACATGTTTCATAGATAGATTATTAAGTGAACTATTTGTTTGAATATAATTATTTTTAATGTGTACAGATTGATGTACTCAAGCGTCACAATGGAATAACTAGTACATATAAGAGAATATACTTCTTACTATGAGAACATGGTGTAATTCATCATTACATTCCTCATTACATTAGTATTAGTATTGATTATGTTAAGTGACTATACTAATTCTTTTTTTCAATGCAAAGAAAAAAACAAGTAGTTATTCCATAAATGGTAAAGAAAGATCAGTTTAAGGAGTGTATGACTTATGTGGATTCAGGAAATTAATGTGAGGTATGATGGGTTAAAGATTAGATTTCTTTTGCACCATTAAACATGTTGATGTAGGATTTTTTTGGAATTTAATGTGATGTATGATTTTTATAGTAGTCAGATTTCCCTTGCGTCTTGTTGACTTGTCAATTAGGTGCTTGGGTAGTCTTCATGTATTTTTGACAGTTAATTCGGTCTCCTAGCACGTTGGTTTTAGCTTGGATTTAAGGTATAGATATGTTATGTTGTGCCATGGTTACTGTCATTCCTATCACCTTGCAACAACATGATTCCTGATGAGGGGATCTGTGTGTGCCCTGATGGATAAATGCGAATGATAACCTGGACGTAGTATTTTCCCTCCTGATGTGGGCGTATTGTTCATTGTAATTCATGTTGGTAATCGATTCTATAATGCCTTAATGCATTTGGTTTTGTGTCCCATAGAGGTTTCTAGTTACTGGTCGTCGAAGCCGTTGTTGCAGGTTGTTTATGTTGTCCTTTAATTTGTAGGCATTGTCTTTCTTGTGTCGGGCAGGTAGCCGTTTTTATCTGTCTATTTATTATCGCATGTTTCGTCTAGTTTCATGATGTTCTAGTATGTTGGTTCGTTGTTGTTTGTTTCCTTATTTGTGTGTGTTTTGTTCATCGTCAAGTTGTGTTGATTAATTGTTGTCGTTGTTAACTTCCTACTTAAGAAAAAAAAAATTAATAAAAATTCTATTTTGCGTTGCGTCACATGTTGTCGTAACAACACGGGTCGTTACATTAGTGCCCTCATATCCCACTCAAGTTCAACAAATCCCTAACCATGATGTATCCAATAACTATTCCAGGTGTCGAACCGAGACATGTTATTTTTTAGGGTCTTTGTTGTGGTTTAATCATGGTACCCATATCCCTCTAGTAGGCCAAAGATACCCTATGAAGGTCCTATGTCATGGTTGAAGGATGATTTCAATGACATAACTTGAGAATCTTCATGGTTTTTATTTTTGGTGCTTGACTCGAGAGTCTTCATTTAGGACATAAGTCCATTATTTCTCTCCTTTGACATTGGTTAGACTTTAATACTAATTATTGGATCATAAATAACCTAGTCATGGATCCCATATCCCATTTGGACATCAATGACACCGCTTCATTGATATGTGACCCAATCCTTCTCTCAAATCCTCCTTCTTATATCTTTGTTGCATGGTTTGGGTGCTAAATATATAACAATGGTAGCTAAATCTAGACCCTTTCCCTTCACTCCTTTCACTTTTTCATTAGGAGAGTTGGAAACAGTATTGATCATGTCATGCCACTCACCCACAATATAGTGGTTTAAGTCACTAGGTACATCCTTTTTAATCTCACCGACTTGTTGAAAAACTTATTTGGATAACATGCAAGTATTTTGATCATGTGGTTGGCCCCACAGATTGCGCCATGGTAAAATTTCATGATCATGGTAGACTTTACCTGTAAAATCCCTGGTCAAAGGAGGTCTCATACACCAATTCGGTGTCTAGATTGGTCATGACCTAAAAAGGAGATTTTATTATTGTTATTATTAATATAATTAATATATTAAAAATGTTAAAAAACATGTGTTAAAAACAAAAACAATAAAACAATAAAAACATTAATAAAAGCAAAACATAATAAATAAATAAATAAATAAATAAAAAAAAATTCAAACAAAATTTAAAATTAGTATTAGAGCTCGAGCCCATTTAGAACCCACGCCCTCAATCTCATGTCCATCTATTCACACCACCAAAATTATCACTATATCATCTTGCACCCATCTATTACTCGCGCCCTGCATGGACACCCATACCCTACACCCGCGACTTGCATTCACACACGTGCCTTGCATTCAATCCCACAAAGAGAAACCCACCATTCGATCCCAGCAAGAGGAACGAGAGAGAGAGAGGGAGGAGGTGCCCTGCATTCTATATTGTGCCCTACATTCACATTCACACCTTGCGTTCAAGTCCACAGAGTGAAACCCGCCATTCAAGCCCAACGAGAGGGAGGAGAGTGAGAGGGAGGAGGTGGTTGTCCTGAGAAGGAGGAGAGAACCCGACCTTTGAGGTATTTGTTCACAGGTAGGAGTTGGTTGTATCGATAGGGAGGAGACAAACCCCAGTGAAAAAACCTCATGACGACAAAGGAGAGAGGCCTCCAAAACCCTATGGCGATAGAGGATAGATCTCGTGGAGTGGAGATGTCACCAAAATTGGTAATTTCTGACTGGTTTAATTTTCATGAATGGTATAATTTTCATAAATAATGCTAAATAGAGGTAAACTAAACTGCACATTCTCCATTTTAAAGGTAGTTAATTATTTTCCTATATAGTCTTTTGTAAACACTTATTAGAAATTCGAATATTTTAAGATAATTTCATGCTCAAATGAGATAAGCCAATCACCATTGTTCCTTTGATAAGGGGCTTATAGTATTTTTGTATCCATGCACGTATACGTTTTGGGATGACCATATCCTAATGAAATTCCCAACTAACCCAGAATTACCTAAAGTTAAGGCAGTTCACCAGGATGAGGTCAAAGGAAATTTAACCTTCAACATTTCTTCCAACTTATTCAAAAAACATGAAGGTTGGGACTTAGAGTTTTTTTATTGAGCTCAAAACCATGGCTTGAAAATATATGTATTTTTCATTGGGAGGGGGTTTAAAACCCCCCTCCCCATCTGCACCATCCATCACTCAGGACCACGAAGCACTAGCCGGGTTTCAAGGGAAGAACCAAAACATATCAGTGTCTTTGGATTGAAGATCCTTTTTTCATAGAAAGTTTGTTGATGGGGATTAATCTTAGATATTTAACATAGTCATTCCCTCTATGTTTATTGATATAAGCATAGAGTTGCACCTTTCTTAATTTCACAATTGTGAGGCTATTAAAGCCTAAAAGGGAGTCGAACGATTCAAGAGGAGAGGGGTTGGATCAAATGAAGAGGAACATTCCAATTTATCCCTTTTGGGATCATGCTCACATAATACGAAGGATAATCCTCTTCAAGGATGTCCCTTAACTATGGATTAAGACAAATACCAAGGGAAATTTCATAGTCATTGGAATGATTAAGGAAAATAATCATAGACATAAAAAATTATATGTAAAATAGAAATAAAGAGGGGTATATGTGCAATGTATAAGAATAAAATAAAATATTATTCTACCTCTTCAATATCAACAATTAACTCCAAGGAAACCCCCTCAAAGTTGGGAAGTCCTCAATAAAGGTGGAAATATGGTCCAAGTAGGGTTTGATAAAGTCTTTTCTGCCACACGTTGCTCTTCTTTTAAGTTTTTCCTCAAACCATGATCTTCTAACATGTTCCTTCCTTGGAATAAGAACTCAAATCTCGAGATAGTAGACCAATCCTCTTTTTTTGCATACATAATCCTTGATCATGTCATACAATCATTTTATATTTCCTTATAAGGTGGAGTCTTCCTTCCAAGATGAACCTTAAACCATGTTCTTATGTTTTAGCTTTCATGTGTCCTCTCCTTAGCTAGGGCATTCCTCAAGCATGTGTGATAAGAAATTATTATGACCCCTTTAACATGGGGTGATCCGCATCTAATATTTACTTTATCCTTATTTCATGGCTGGAAAGAGTCAAATATACCACTTGGTACCCCTTTTGACTTCATCAAGTTGGGCACTCCCTCGAGAAATTTATTAATTTCCTTTTTTGGGGGCGTGCAAGGGTTTTGGGTCCATTCTAATTCCTTTTAATCATTCTATTTGAACGTTTCCTTCTTTCTCTAACTAATCGCTTGGATTTTTACCTTGTTGATTCCACATTGACCTCTTCATCTAATAATTTGACACTAAGATGGCTCCCCATATCACCTTTCACAAGGATTCATGCTTATAGACCCACTTATTTGCTATATCATGTGTATACATGACATGGGAGTATGCTTTGTAAGTAAAAATTCAACTTAAGATATGTTATATATAGTGTAGGAAATAATGAAGAACACGCTATAGCAGGAAACTTTTGAAATGTTTATTACTTTGCCTATCCATTTCTCGTTTTAATTTTTCCACAAATTGATTTTACCCCAGGGTTTATATCTCTTCTTTTATGCAACCCATCCTAGTTCATCTATCTATAAGTTTTTAATGACCTCCATTCTAGTTTTGGTCTCAATTTTCTATGACAAACAATGTTATTGTTTTTCCTCTTTCTCTCATAATTACAATTCACATATCTTCGTTATCACTACCAATTTTATTAGTTCTTACTATATTAATGAACTTCTCTCTATCTCAGTCATTTGGGGCTTCTTGGGGACATAGTTTTTTTTTGGAAACTTTTCTGGATTTCTTGTTAACTAGATGTGTTTTATTGATTTTTGCCTCATTTATTTCTTGAATGACTACTTTATTTAATATTTATACTTCCTTTAATGAATTATCCTTGTCACATATATTCTTACCTTTCATCGACTTACATCCCATTAATCTTCCACTGGTCAAACTATATTTCATTTGTTTATGTGACACTAACTCACTTTACATTGCCCTTCCAGTGGTCAAACCAATATTTTTCAACTCTTCTTATGTTTACATTTTTCTCGTTTATCCCACATTTGTTGGTCCTACTTTCATTGATCTTAATTACATTAATTTGGGTGCAAAAATCTTTAAACATTCTCTTAAGGTTGATCGGTTCTCCAGTCAACCTCTTTTGGACTTTCCATCTCCCATTAACTCTCTTGCATCTTATTTAACCTCGTATCTCCTCGTTAAATATATGTGGTCAATTATTTGTCAATTGGTCAAATAAAATTTTGTTGGGTTGCATCCTCTTTCAAATTTCCATCTTCTCCTTTAATGTTTTCTCTCAATGAATATTTTGCACTCACTATCTTGATATTGGTTCATAAGAATCTACAACATCCCATTGATTTCTCCATAGCCCAACTCTACTCCAAATCTCATTGGACTACTCTGTGACTTATTTCTCCCTCCTTAATGATTTTCCTCTAATCTCTTCTTACCTAAAATATCATTTGTATGATAGAAGGTCTTCTTTATTTGTGAAACTTCATTCCCTAAATTGTTTATTTTTCTTTCTCTTGATCTAACTAGTCAACTTCCATTCTTCTTTTCTTATGTCAAAATAGTAAACTTTGAACTATAACATTTTTCCAATATGGTTAAGGGTTTTTATATTCGACCAAAACCCTTTTGAATACAAAGTGTAACCACCCTTATATTCAATAACCTATAGATTTTTTCTTTATCTCTTTAAAATAAATATTGGGGTCTTCAAGGGTTGTATCTATTTAATTTTTACCCATTTAAAATTGTCTTCAATATTTTAGAACTCTATGCTGGTTAGTTTCCCAAGTTTTTATTAAAGGTTTGGAAGGTGTTGGTATAGTCTCATAGTTTGATCCTAACCCCAGTGGAGCTGCAAACATTTGGTTTGTTGTTCCCCATAGCTCCCCGCATGGTAATATTCGTCATTGAGGGGATCCACAAAATCCCCCCTATGTGTCTTCAAGATCTAGGTGGAATTGTGTTCTTCCTCTAACCGTTATCTAGGTGAAACGAACCTATCAATTAATAACCTTCACTAAGTTGGTAATCCACATGCATGAGTGACCCTAATAATTTAGGTAATTACACCCTCTAATTGTGCATCCAAAACTAAAGATATAAAAAATGTATTTAGAACTTTGAATATAGAAAATAAAATTCAAAAATACGAACTAGCATGATGATGGACTAATCACTAACAACACATGCACATGGGACTAAAAGTAAAACCAAATAGGTACCTTTCATAGATTTATTCCTCGAGTGAGGGAAGATTATGAAAAATAGAGGGAAATGGGACTGCATCTAGTAGATATGATACACAAACAAGGACCAGAGGTGAAAAAGTGAGAAGAGAATTTCATAGACGCACAAAAAAATTCTTGTCCATGGAGAATCATGATCTTATGATGATGAGATCATAAGAGACATGGAGTGTAATATACCGGATATAAAAAGTGTGGAGAACTGAAATAAAATGCTAGTAATGGTAGAATAACAACAATATAACCAGAACAATCACCATAATAGAAATGAAATGATATAAGAACAACAACAGAAATAACACTTTGATTCTGAAAGAAATTTTCACAAGCCTCTTCGATGGGGAAACTTCTAGTTGAGAAGCGCTTTATTACAATATTATCCAAGATAGGGTTCTCATACCCTCAACTCCTATTTATACTAAATATGTCTATTAAAAGAAGCATCTAGAGGAAGATCCTTCTAGAAGAAAAAGATTCTATTAGGTTTTCTTACATTATTCTATTTTATTGAAAGGCCTTATTAATATTGACCTTTATTACGTCCAAATATATTGTTCTAACTATGTGCGGGTTATGACCCTAACATGTACGCCCCCTTAAAAAAATCCTTGTCCTCAAGGCTTGAGATGAGGAAATTGTTGTAGAATGGTAGTTGGTTCCCAAGTGGCATCTTCTAGAGTTGTATCTTTCCACTGGACTAGCACTTCCTTGATGGTTCTCTGATGTAGGTGATGCTCATGTTGGTCCAAAAATGCTTCTGGATGTAGCCAAATGGATCCTTCTTCAGCTAACTCGGGAAGGTTGGTTTGAATTTGGCACTTAGCTCCAATCACCTTCTCTAAGCCTGAAACATGAAAAATAGGATGTAGCTTTGAATGGCTAGGCAAAGATAACTAATAGGCTACTTTTCCCACACACTTTAGAATGGTATAAGGACCATAAAATTTGGGCGCTAGCTTCTGACAATGCTCGACCTTGAGGGAAGTTTGTTTGTAAGGTTGCAGTCGAAGAAACACCTGATCCAATTCTGCAAATTGACGTTTAGAGAGACGTTGATATGCTTGTTGCTTCATGTGATTATGTGACATGACCAAATTCTCTTTGAGGGTATGAATAAAATCCTCTCGAGCTGTAAGTGTTTGGTCAACCGCCTGGAAATTCGAGGTACCTGGTAAGTATGAGAGAACTGAAGGTGGTTTCTTTCCATATACTACCTCAAAAGGAGTCATGCATGTAGTTGTATGTTATGAAGTGTTGTACCACCATTTGGCTAGGGGTAACCATTGAGTCCATTGATTTTTCTTTTCCAAGGAAAAACACCTCAAATATGTTTCCAAAACTTGTTGACAACTTCTGTTTGGCCATCAGTCTAGGGATGATAAGCTATGTTGAGATGCAAGTCAGTGCCTTGTATCTTGAATAGTTCTTGCCAAAAATTTCTTGCGAAATTTGGGTCACGATAAAAAACAATAGAGTGTGGCATGCCATGAATCTTGAAGACCTTATCCATGAGAATTTGATACACCATGGATGTTGTAAATGGGTGTTGAAGGGCACATAAATGATCATACTTGGAAACGCGATCAACAACCACCATGATGATTGATTTATTTCCCGATTTGGGTAAGCTGGTAATAAAATCCATAAAGATATCCTTCCAAATAGCAGGTGGAATCGAGAGCAGTTGTAGTGTGCTCAAATATTTAACTGTTTCTCTCTTGTTGCGTTGAAACACATAACATTCAACGACAAAATTAAGAATGTCCTGTTTCATACCATCCCAGAAAAAGGAATGTTTGACCCTGTCATAGGTTTTGGTGAACCCGAAGTGCCCTATTGTGGGTGTAGCATGAAGCTCATAAAGTACCATGGATTTAAGCTTTCATTGATTACTTAAATAAAAACGAACTTTGTATTGAAGTTCATCATGGAGCCAAGAGTACCCTGGGGAAGCTGGAGCATTGGAATGCAATTATTGGATCAGATGCAAACTTTTGGGATCTTGTAGCCATTCCTTGTGAACGGCTTGGAGATAATTTGGTACAATGAATGAAAGAGAAAAATGGATCCTTCATCTTCATATTTTCGGGAAAGTGCATCCGCAACCACATTGTCTTTGCCTTTCCTATAAATGATCTCATAATCATATACAAAGAGCTTAGTCACCCATTTTTGTTGTTTTGGGGAGGAAATGCATCGTTCCATAAAATACTTGAGGCTTTGATGGTATGTATTAATTTGGAAACGTTTCCCCAATAGATAAGGGTGCAATAGATCAATGACATGCATAATAGCCAACATTTTCTTTTCATAGATGGATTTGCCCAGATTTCTTTCAGATAGTTTCTTGCTGGTAAAGGCCAAAGGTTGACCCTCTTGCATAAGTACAACACCAATTCCTTTCCCTGAGGCATCACATTCCAACACAAAGGTATTTGTGAAATCGAGAAGGGAAAGGACTGGAGTGGTGCACATGGCCATTTTAAAATTTTGAAAATCTTGAGTACCGACTAGAGTCCAAGTGAAAGAGTTCTTTTTGAGGAGAGTAGTGAGAGGTGCTGCAATCTTCCCATAATTATTAACAAACTTGCGACAATACCCTGTTAAGTCAAAAAATCCATGCAAGCTCTTAAGAGTCTTTGAGTGAGGTCAGTCTTGCATAGATTCAATCTTTTTAGTATCAACCCTGATGCCATCCTTGCCAACTAGATGACCCAAGTATTCTACTTCTGAGGCACCAAAAGCACATTTAGACCGTTTCAGGAAAATTTGGTGCTGAGAGAGTAGATGGAGAACTCGATCCACATGAGCAAGATGGTCTGTCCAGGTTTTTCTATATATGAGGATATCATCAAATAAAACTAAGACAAAATGGCAGAGAAAAGGATGAAAGACATGATTCATGAGGATTTGGAAGGTGGAGGGGGAATTACACAAGCCAAAGGGCATGAACAAAAACTCATAGTGGCCCTCATGAGTTATGAAGGAAGTCTTGGGAATGTCTACCTCTTTCATACGTATATGGTTGTATCCCGAACGAAGATCAAGTTTAGTGAAGAATTGGACACCACTCAATTCATCCAGGAGGTCATCAATGACAGGAATGGGGAACTTGTCTTTGATGGTAAGTTTGTTGAGGGCACGAAAGTCAAGACACATTCACCAAGAACCTTATTTATTCAGGACCATGACCACAGGAGAATATTAGGGGCTCGTACTAGGGTGGATAATGCCTGCATTAAGTATTTCGTGGACCATTTTCTCAATTTCATTTTTTTGGGAAAAGGGGTGACGATATGGATGGATATTGGGAGGAAGGCTTCCGGGTACAAGGAGAATAGAATGATCATGAAAACCATGGGAAGGAGGGATTCCTTGGGGAATGGAAAATACCAATTGATGTTTAGAAAGGATGGCTTGGAGGTATTACAGGACCGAGGGTGTCTCTATTCTTGTATGGCATGAAGTTGGTCGATAACACCAAAATGACCTTTTTTGAGCAGCTTTTCCATGCGATGGGAACTAATGATCTTCGGTGATTCGGTGGTGATGCCGTGGAACTTATATTGGTGGCCTTCCTGGTCGAATTGCATGGTTAAGTATTTAAAATCCATGAGAATGGGACCCAAAGTCCGTATCCAGTATGCACCCAACACAATGTCACAACCTCCCATGTCGATAGCAAACATATGGGATTTCAATTGGTAGTCACCAATTTGGAGACACACATTTTAACAATGCCCTCCACATTTCATGGAACCACCATTGACAATCATGATTTGGAAATTATTGACGGCATGGATGTAGCAATGAGTTTCTTGGGCAATGAGGTGATGAATAAAATTATGGGTGCTGCCATTATCAACCAAAATGATGACCTTCCAATGCTTGATGTAACCGATTATATTGAGGGTTTGGGGAGCAGAGAAACTAGTGAGAGAATTGAGGCAAAATGACCAGTTCTACTTCAGGAGAGTTTGAGGGAGGGGTTATGTCAGTGGATTCAGGTGACTCAGACACAAGGGGAGTTTCTACATCCTCTTCTGAAATATCCTCTGAGATGGCCATAAAAAGATTTTGTTCTTTACACTTTTGGCCTGAGAAATATTTGTCATCATAGTTATAACAAAGGCCTTTGAGTTGGCATTCATCCATTTCAACCCTGGTAAATTTTTGGATCTTTAGTGGAGTAGAGGGAGTAGTAGGGTTTACTAGTTTAGGGCGAGGGATAAAGGTGGGTTTTCGGTTTTGAGAAGATACAACTTGTTGTGATTCTTTGTCTTTTTTCGTATCCTCCACCCAACTCTGAGGCCGAGCCATGAGGACATGGGCCTGAATCTCATCCTTGAGGCTGCTGATAAAACACTCTCGCAAAAAGGCATCAGACATGCCCTCTGTTCTAAAAGACAGGCGCACAAAGGCATATATAAAGTCCTCCATTGTTCCTAATTGTTTCAACTTTGTCAAACGACCCAAATGGTTGGTTTTAGTGTCAAAGCATTCAAAAAGCTTTGCCACAAAGTGTATCCAAGCAATATACCCTTGACAAGAAGTTTTTATCCATTGCCACCATTTCCAATGTTCTTGATCTAGATGGAGAACATCATACCGTAGTTTGGCCAAGTCATTTGTAATGTTGTATAAAGATAAATAATGTTCCATTTGGGTTACCCAACCAGTGGGGTCTGAGCCATCAAATTTGGCCACATCCACCCGCAGAAGGTGTATGCCACATTGAAAGTGATGGTTATGAAAGTTATGGGAATGAGAGGAATGGTCACCTTCAGTATGTGGAGGTGAGGAAGAGGAAGGGTTATCTGTAGAGATATGTAGTTTGGTGCAGAGTGCTGAAAAGACAGATTCAAGCTCGGTGGTGAGGTCTTGTTTGATTTCCTCCATTGAGGACTGCATGGTTGTATTGATGGAAACAACATTGGAACTGAGTTGTTTCACTTCTTGTTGGGTCTTGATGATACCATATTGCAAGGTGTTGAAGCAAGCTTCCAAGTCTTGGCTATGGGTATGGGCCATGAGGATTTTGGGGGAACTGAAAAAGGGCGGGTGGGGTCAAAATATTTTCCGAAAAATGATATGGATGAATGTGATAAGGGTGAAGATATGAATCAAATGGAATAGGGCTCAAATAAGATTTTACACCTGCAGAGTTATAATCTGGTATGAAGAATATTACAGTGATGAAATTCTCAAATGTTTAACCAGGAAGAAATGTGTAGTGATTTGGCAACCCCAACACAGTTGCGCAGAAATAGATCCTGTATGTTTTAATTTGTTTATGTTTCTGTCCCCAAGGGTTAGGTATTCAAGGGTTCTACAGACAATGGTTTTCCCTGTGCTATAACTCTCTGATATACGTGCAGGGTCCAATAGTAGTACTCAGTCCAATATCTCAGGGCACTAACAAAGGAGGATAGATCGTACCCTTAGCCATACTGCCCGACTACCCAGATACTAGAGAATATCTTCTTAAGTGTTGTTCTTGGTGACACTATAGCAGTCAGGAAGTCGATCGATTTAT
>WSFP011447736.1:0-20002 GCA_009831015.1 Picea engelmannii | reverse complement strand
ATAAATCGATCGACTTCCTGACTGCTATAGTGTCACCAAGAACAACACTTAAGAAGATATTCTCTAGTATCTGGGTAGTCGGGCAGTATGGCTAAGGGTACGATCTATCCTCCTTTGTTAGTGCCCTGAGATATTGGACTGAGTACTACTATTGGACCCTGCACGTATATCAGAGAGTTATAGCACAGGGAAAACCATTGTCTGTAGAACCCTTGAATACCTAACCCTTGGGGACAGAAACATAAACAAATTAAAACATACAGGATCTATTTCTGCGCAACTGTGTTGGGGTTGCCAAATCACTACACATTTCTTCCTGGTTAAACATTTGAGAATTTCATCACTGTAATATTCTTCATACCAGATTATAACTCTGCAGGTGTAAAATCTTATTTGAGCCCTATTCCATTTGATTCATATCTTCACCCTTATCACATTCATCCATATCATTTTTCGGAAAATATTTTGACCCCACCCGCCCTTTTTCAGTTCCCCCAAAATCCTCATGGCCCATACCCATAGCCAAGACTTGGAAGCTTGCTTCAACACCTTGCAATATGGTATCATCAAGACCCAACAAGAAGTGAAACAACTCAGTTCCAATGTTGTTTCCATCAATACAACCATGCAGTCCTCAATGGAGGAAATCAAACAAGACCTCACCACCGAGCTTGAATCTGTCTTTTCAGCACTCTGCACCAAACTACATATCTCTACAGATAACCCTTCCTCTTCCTCACCTCCACATACTGAAGGTGACCATTCCTCTCATTCCCATAACTTTCATAACCATCACTTTCAATGTGGCATACACCTTCTGCGGGTGGATGTGGCCAAATTTGATGGCTCAGACCCCACTGGTTGGGTAACCCAAATGGAACATTATTTATCTTTATACAACATTACAAATGACTTGGCCAAACTACGGTATGATGTTCTCCATCTAGATCAAGAACATTGGAAATGGTGGCAATGGATAAAAACTTCTTGTCAAGGGTATATTGCTTGGATACACTTTGTGGCAAAGCTTTTTGAATGCTTTGACACTAAAACCAACCATTTGGGTCGTTTGACAAAGTTGAAACAATTAGGAACAATGGAGGACTTTATATATGCCTTTGTGCGCCTGTCTTTTAGAACAGAGGGCATGTCTGATGCCTTTTTGCGAGAGTGTTTTATCAGCAGCCTCAAGGATGAGATTCAGGCCCATGTCCTCATGGCTCGGCCTCAGAGTTGGGTGGAGGATACGAAAAAAGACAAAGAATCACAACAAGTTGTATCTTCTCAAAACCGAAAACCCACCTTTATCCCTCGCCCTAAACTAGTAAACCCTACTACTCCCTCTACTCCACTAAAGATCCAAAAATTTACCAGGGTTGAAATGGATGAATGCCAACTCAAAGGCCTTTGTTATAACTATGATGACAAATATTTCTCAGGCCAAAAGTGTAAAGAACAAAATCTTTTTATGGCCATCTCAGAGGATATTTCAGAAGAGGATGTAGAAACTCCCCTTGTGTCTGAGTCACCTGAATCCACTGACATAACCCCTCCCTCAAACTCTCCTGAAGTAGAACTGGTCATTTTGCCTCAATTCTCTCACTAGTTTCTCTGCTCCCCAAACCCTCAATATAATCGGTTACATCAAGCATTGGAAGGTCATCATTTTGGTTGATAATGGCAGCACCCATAATTTTATTCATCACCTCATTGCCCAAGAAACTCATTGCTACATCCATGCCGTCAATAATTTCCAAATCATGATTGTCAATGGTGGTTCCATGAAATGTGGAGGGCATTGTTAAAATGTGTGTCTCCAAATTGGTGACTACCAATTGAAATCCCATATGTTTGCTATCGACATGGGAGGTTGTGACATTGTGTTGGGTGCATACTGGATACGGACTTTGGGTCCCATTCTCATGGATTTTAAATACTTAACCATGCAATTCGACCAGGAAGGCCACCAATATAAGTTCCACGGCATCACCACCGAATCACCGAAGATCATTAGTTCCCATCGCATGGAAAAGCTGCTCAAAAAAGGTCATTTTGGTGTTATCGACCAACTTCATGCCATACAAGAATAGAGACACCCTCGGTCCTGTAATACCTCCAAGCCATCCTTTCTAAACATCAATTGGTATTTTCCATTCCCCAAGGAATCCCTCCTTCCCATGGTTTTCATGATCATTCTATTCTCCTTGTACCCGGAAGCCTTCCTCCCAATATCCATCCATATCGTCACCCCTTTTCCCAAAAAAATGAAATTGAGAAAATGGTCCACGAAATACTTAATGCAGGCATTATCCACCCTAGTACGAGCCCCTAATATTCTCCTGTGGTCATGGTCCTGAATAAATAAGGTTCTTGGTGAATGTGTCTTGACTTTCGTGCCCTCAACAAACTTACCATCAAAGACAAGTTCCCCATTCCTGTCATTGATGACCTCCTGGATGAATTGAGTGGTGTCCAATTCTTCACTAAACTTGATCTTCGTTCGGGATACAACCATATACGTATGAAAGAGGTAGACATTCCCAAGACTTCCTTCATAACTCATGAGGGCCACTATGAGTTTTTGTTCATGCCCTTTGGCTTGTGTAATTCCCCCTCCACCTTCCAAATCCTCATGAATCATGTCTTTCATCCTTTTCTCTGCCATTTTGTCTTAGTTTTATTTGATGATATCCTCATATATAGAAAAACCTGGACAGACCATCTTGCTCATGTGGATCGAGTTCTCCATCTACTCTCTCAGCACCAAATTTTCCTGAAACGGTCTAAATGTGCTTTTGGTGCCTCAGAAGTAGAATACTTGGGTCATCTAGTTGGCAAGGATGGCATCAGGGTTGATACTAAAAAGATTGAATCTATGCAAGACTGACCTCACTCAAAGACTCTTAAGAGCTTGCATGGATTTTTTGACTTAACAGGGTATTGTCGCAAGTTTGTTAATAATTATGGGAAGATTGCAGCACCTCTCACTACTCTCCTCAAAAAGAACTCTTTCACTTGGACTCTAGTCGGTACTCAAGATTTTCAAAATTTTAAAATGGCCATGTGCACCACTCCAGTCCTTTCCCTTCTCGATTTCACAAATACCTTTGTGTTGGAATGTGATGCCTCAGGGAAAGGAATTGGTGTTGTACTTATGCAAGAGGGTCAACCTTTGGCCTTTACCAGCAAGAAACTATCTGAAAGAAATCTGGGCAAATCCATCTATGAAAAGAAAATGTTGGCTATTATGCATGTCATTGATCTATTGCACCCTTATCTATTGGGGAAACGTTTCCAAATTAATACATACCATCAAAGCCTCAAGTATTTTATGGAACGATGCATTTCCTCCCCAAAACAACAAAAATGGGTGACTAAGCTCTTTGTATATGATTATGAGATCATTTATAGGAAAGGCAAAGACAATGTGGTTGCGGATGCACTTTCCCGAAAATATGAAGATGAAGGATCCATTTTTCTCTTTCATTCATTGTACCAAATTATCTCCAAGCCGTTCACAAGGAATGGCTACAAGATCCCAAAAGTTTGCATCTGATCCAATAATTGCATTCCAATGCTCCAGCTTCCCCAGGGTACTCTTGGCTCCATGATGAACTTCAATACAAAGTTCGTTTTTATTTAAGTAATCAATGAAAGCTTAAATCCATGGTACTTTATGAGCTTCATGCTACACCCACAATAGGGCACTTCGGGTTCACCAAAACCTATGACAGGGTCAAACATTCCTTTTTCTGGGATGGTATGAAACAGGACATTCTTAATTTTGTCGTTGAATGTTATGTGTTTCAACGCAACAAGAGAGAAACAGTTAAATATTTGAGCACACTACAACTGCTCTCGATTCCACCTGCTATTTGGAAGGATATCTTTATGGATTTTATTACCAGCTTACCCAAATCGGGAAATAAATCAATCATCATGGTGGTTGTTGATCGCGTTTCCAAGTATGATCATTTATGTGCCCTTCAACACCCATTTACAACATCCATGGTGTATCAAATTCTCATGGATAAGGTCTTCAAGATTCATGGCATGCCACACTCTATTGTTTTTTATCGTGACCCAAATTTCGCAAGAAATTTTTGGCAAGAACTATTCAAGATACAAGGCACTGACTTGCATCTCAACATAGCTTATCATCCCTAGACTGATGGCCAAACAGAAGTTGTCAACAAGTTTTGGAAACATATTTGAGGTGTTTTTCCTTGGAAAAGAAAAATCAATGGACTCAATGGTTACCCCTAGCCAAATGGTGGTACAACACTTCATAACATACAACTACATGCATGACTCCTTTTGAGGTAGTATATGGAAAGAAACCACCTTCAGTTCTCTCATACTTACCAGGTACCTCGAATTTCCAGGCGGTTGACCAAACACTTACAGCTCGAGAGGATTTTATTCATACCCTCAAAGAGAATTTGGTCATGTCACATAATCACATGAAGCAACAAGCATATCAACGTCTCTCTAAACGTCAATTTGCAGAATTGGATCAGGTGTTTCTTCGACTGCAACCTTACAAACAAACTTCCCTCAAGGTCGAGCATTGTCAGAAGCTAGCGCCCAAATTTTATGGTCCTTATACCATTCTAAAGTGTGTGGGAAAAGTAGCCTATTAGTTATCTTTGCCTAGCCATTCAAAGCTACATCCTATTTTTCATGTTTCAGGCTTAGAGAAGGTGATTGGAGCTAAGTGCCAAATTCAAACCAACCTTCCCGAGTTAGCTGAAGAAGGATCCATTTGGCTACATCCAGAAGCATTTTTGGACCAACATGAGCATCACCTACATCAGAGAACCATCAAGGAAGTGCTAGTCCAGTGGAAAGATACAACTCTAGAAGATGCCACTTGGGAACCAACTACCATTCTACAACAATTTCCTCATCTCAAGCCTTGAGGACAAGGATTTTTTTAAGGGGGCGTACATGTTAGGGTCATAACCCGCACATAGTTAGAACAATATATTTGGACGTAATAAAGGTCAATATTAATAAGGCCTTTCAATAAAATAGAATAATGTAAGAAAACCTAATAGAATCTTTTTCTTCTAGAAGGATCTTCCTCTAGATGCTTCTTTTAATAGACATATTTAGTATAAATAGGAGTTGAGGGTATGAGAACCCTATCTTGGATAATATTGTAATAAAGCGCTTCTCAACTAGAAGTTTCCCCATCGAAGAGGCTTGTGAAAATTTCTTTCAGAATCAAAGTGTTATTTCTGTTGTTGTTCTTATATCATTTCATTTCTATTATGGTGATTGTTCTGGTTATATTGTTGTTATTCTACCATTACTAGCATTTTATTTCAGTTCTCCACACTTTTTATATCCGGTATATTACACTCCATGTCTCTTATGATCTCATCATCATAAGATCATGATTCTCCATGGACAAGAATTTTTTTGTGCGTCTATGAAATTCTCTTCTCACTTTTTCACCTCTGGTCCTTGTTTGTGTATCATATCTACTAGATGCAGTCCCATTTCCCTCTATTTTTCATAATCTTCCCTCACTCGAGGAATAAATCTATGAAAGGTACCTATTTGGTTTTACTTTTAGTCCCATGTGCATGTGTTGTTAGTGATTAGTCCATCATCATGCTAGTTCGTATTTTTGAATTTTATTTTCTATATTCAAAGTTCTAAATACATTTTTTATATCTTTAGTTTTGGATGCACAATTAGAGGGTGTAATTACCTAAATTATTAGGGTCACTCATGCATGTGGATTACCAACTTAGTGAAGGTTATTAATTGATAGGTTCGTTTCACCTAGATAACGGTTAGAGGAAGAACACAATTCCACCTAGATCTTGAAGACACATAGGGGGGATTTTGTGGATCCCCTCAATGACGAATATTACCATGCGGGGAGCTATGGGGAACAACAAACCAAATGTTTGCAGCTCCACTGGGGTTAGGATCAAACTATGAGACTATACCAACACCTTCCAAACCTTTAATAAAAACTTGGGAAACTAACCAGCATAGAGTTCTAAAATATTGAAGACAATTTTAAATGGGTAAAAATTAAATAGATACAACCCTTGAAGACCCCAATATTTATTTTAAAGAGATAAAGAAAAAATCTATAGGTTATTGAATATAAGGGTGGTTACACTTTGTATTCAAAAGGGTTTTGGTCGAATATAAAAACCCTTAACCATATTGGAAAAATGTTATAGTTCAAAGTTTACTATTTTGACATAAGAAAAGAAGAATGGAAGTTGACTAGTTAGATCAAGAGAAAGAAAAATAAACAATTTAGGGAATGAAGTTTCACAAATAAAGAAGACCTTCTATCATACAAATGATATTTTAGGTAAGAAGAGATTAGAGGAAAATCATTAAGGAGGGAGAAATAAGTCACAGAGTAGTCCAATGAGATTTGGAGTAGAGTTGGGCTATGGAGAAATCAATGGGATGTTGTAGATTCTTATGAACCAATATCAAGATAGTGAGTGCAAAATATTCATTGAGAGAAAACATTAAAGGAGAAGATGGAAATTTGAAAGAGGATGCAACCCAACAAAATTTTATTTGACCAATTGACAAATAATTGACCACATATATTTAACGAGGAGATACGAGGTTAAATAAGATGCAAGAGAGTTAATGGGAGATGGAAAGTCCAAAAGAGGTTGACTGGAGAACCGATCAACCTTAAGAGAATGTTTAAAGATTTTTGCACCCAAATTAATGTAATTAAGATCAATGAAAGTAGGACCAACAAATGTGGGATAAACGAGAAAAATGTAAACATAAGAAGAGTTGAAAAATATTGGTTTGACCACTGGAAGGGCAATGTAAAGTGAGTTAGTGTCACATAAACAAATGAAATATAGTTTGACCAGTGGAAGATTAATGGGATGTAAGTCGATGAAAGGTAAGAATATATGTGACAAGGATAATTCATTAAAGGAAGTATAAATATTAAATAAAGTAGTCATTCAAGAAATAAATGAGGCAAAAATCAATAAAACACATCTAGTTAACAAGAAATCCAGAAAAGTTTCCAAAAAAAAACTATGTCCCCAAGAAGCCCCAAATGACTGAGATAGAGAGAAGTTCATTAATATAGTAAGAACTAATAAAATTGGTAGTGATAACGAAGATATGTGAATTGTAATTATGAGAGAAAGAGGAAAAACAATAACATTGTTTGTCATAGAAAATTGAGACCAAAACTAGAATGGAGGTCATTAAAAACTTATAGATAGATGAACTAGGATGGGTTGCATAAAAGAAGAGATATAAACCCTGGGGTAAAATCAATTTGTGGAAAAATTAAAACGAGAAATGGATAGGCAAAGTAATAAACATTTCAAAAGTTTCCTGCTATAGCGTGTTCTTCATTATTTCCTACACTATATATAACATATCTTAAGTTGAATTTTTACTTACAAAGCATACTCCCATGTCATGTATACACATGATATAGCAAATAAGTGGGTCTATAAGCATGAATCCTTGTGAAAGGTGATATGGGGAGCCATCTTAGTGTCAAATTATTAGATGAAGAGGTCAATGTGGAATCAACAAGGTAAAAATCCAAGCGATTAGTTAGAGAAAGAAGGAAACGTTCAAATAGAATGATTAAAAGGAATTAGAATGGACCCAAAACCCTTGCACGCCCCCAAAAAAGGAAATTAATAAATTTCTCGAGGGAGTGCCCAACTTGATGAAGTCAAAAGGGGTACCAAGTGGTATATTTGACTCTTTCCAGCCATGAAATAAGGATAAAGTAAATATTAGATGCGGATCACCCCATGTTAAAGGGGTCATAATAATTTCTTATCACACATGCTTGAGGAATGCCCTAGCTAAGGAGAGGACACATGAAAGCTAAAACATAAGAACATGGTTTAAGGTTCATCTTGGAAGGAAGACTCCACCTTATAAGGAAATATAAAATGATTGTATGACATGATCAAGGATTATGTATGCAAAAAAAGAGGATTGGTCTACTATCTCGAGATTTGAGTTCTTATTCCAAGGAAGGAACATGTTAGAAGATCATGGTTTGAGGAAAAACTTAAAAGAAGAGCAACGTGTGGCAGAAAAGACTTTATCAAACCCTACTTGGACCATATTTCCACCTTTATTGAGGACTTCCCAACTTTGAGGGGGTTTCCTTGGAGTTAATTGTTGATATTGAAGAGGTAGAATAATATTTTATTTTATTCTTATACATTGCACATATACCCCTCTTTATTTCTATTTTACATATAATTTTTTATGTCTATGATTATTTTCCTTAATCATTCCAATGACTATGAAATTTCCCTTGGTATTTGTCTTAATCCATAGTTAAGGGACATCCTTGAAGAGGATTATCCTTCGTATTATGTGAGCATGATCCCAAAAGGGATAAATTGGAATGTTCCTCTTCATTTGATCCAACCCCTCTCCTCTTGAATCGTTCGACTCCCTTTTAGGCTTTAATAGCCTCACAATTGTGAAATTAAGAAAGGTGCAACTCTATGCTTATATCAATAAACATAGAGGGAATGACTATGTTAAATATCTAAGATTAATCCCCATCAACAAACTTTCTATGAAAAAAGGATCTTCAATCCAAAGACACTGATATGTTTTGGTTCTTCCCTTGAAACCCGGCTAGTGCTTCGTGGTCCTGAGTGATGGATGGTGCAGATGGGGAGGGGGGTTTTAAACCCCCTCCCAATGAAAAATACATATATTTTCAAGCCATGGTTTTGAGCTCAATAAAAAAACTCTAAGTCCCAACCTTCATGTTTTTTGAATAAGTTGGAAGAAATGTTGAAGGTTAAATTTCCTTTGACCTCATCCTGGTGAAATGCCTTAACTTTAGGTAATTCTGGGTTAGTTGGGAAGTTCATTGGGATATGGTCATCCCAAAACGTATACGTGCATGGATACAAAAATACTATAAGCCCCTTATCAAAGAAACAATGGTGATTGGCTTAGCTCATTTGAGCATGAATTTATCTTAAAATATTCGAATTTCTAATAAGTGTTTACAAAAGACTATATAGGAAAATAATTAACTACCTTTAAAATGGAGAATGTTCATTTTAGTTTACCTCTATTTAGAATTATTTATGAAAATTATACCATTCATGAAAATTAAACCAGTCAGAAATTACCAATTTTGGTGACATCTCCACTCCACGAGATCTATCCTCTATCGCCATAGGGTTTTGGAGGCCTGTCTCCTCTATCGTCATGAGGTTTTTTCACTGGGGTTTGTCTCCTCCCTATCGATACAGCCAACTCCTACCTGTGAACAAATACCTCAAAGGTCGGGTTCTCTCCTCCTTCTAAGGACAACCACCTCCTCCCTCTCACTCTCCTCCCTCTCGTTGGGCTTGAATGGCGGGTTTCACTCTGTGGACTTGAACGCAAGGTGTGAATGTGAATGTAGGGCACAATATAGAATGCAGGGAACCTCGTCCCTCTCTCTCTCTCGTTCCTCTTGTTGGGATCGAATGGTGGGTTTCTCTTTGCGGGATTGAATGCAAGGCACGTGTGTGAATGCAAGTCGCGGGTGTAGGGTATGGGTGTCCATGCAGGGCGCGAGTAATATATGGGTGCAAGATGATATAGTGATAATTTTGGTGGTGTGAATAGATGGACATGAGATTGAGGGCGTGGGTTCTAAATGGGCTCGAGCTCTAATACTAATTTTAAATTTTGTTTGAATTTTTTTTTATTTATTTATTTATTTATTTATTATGTTTTGCTTTTATTAATGTTTTTATTGTTTTATTGTTTTTGTTTTTAACACATGTTTTTTAACATTTTTAATATATTAATTATATTAATAATAACAATAATAAAATCTCCTTTTTAGGTCATGACCAATCTAGACACCGAATTGGTGTATGAGACCTCCTTTGACCAGGGATTTTACAGGTAAAGTCTACCATGATCATGAAATTTTACCATGGCGCAATCTGTGGGGCCAACCACATGATCAAAATACTTGCATGTTATCCAAATAAGTTTTTCAACAAGTCGGTGAGATTAAAAAGGATGTACCTAGTGACTTAAACCACTATATTGTGGGTGAGTGGCATGACATGATCAATACTGTTTCCAACTCTCCTAATGAAAAAGTGAAAGGAGTGAAGGGAAAGGGTCTAGATTTAGCTACCATTGTTATATATTTAGCACCCAAACCATGCAACAAAGATATAAGAAGGAGGATTTGAGAGAAGGATTGGGTCACATATCAATGAAGCGGTGTCATTGATGTCCAAATGGGATATGGGATCCATGACTAGGTTATTTATGATCCAATAATTAGTATTAAAGTCTAACCAATGTCAAAGGAGAGAAATAATGGACTTATGTCCTAAATGAAGACTCTCGAGTCAAGCACCAAAAATAAAAACCATGAAGATTCTCAAGTTATGTCATTGAAATCATCCTTCAACCATGACATAGGACCTTCATAGGGTATCTTTGGCCTACTAGAGGGATATGGGTACCATGATTAAACCACAACAAAGACCCTAAAAAATAACATGTCTCGGTTCGACACCTGGAATAGTTATTGGATACATCATGGTTAGGGATTTGTTGAACTTGAGTGGGATATGAGGGCACTAATGTAACGACCCGTGTTGTTACGACAACATGTGACGCAACGCAAAATAGAATTTTTATTAATTTTTTTTTTCTTAAGTAGGAAGTTAACAACGACAACAATTAATCAACACAACTTGACGATGAACAAAACACACACAAATAAGGAAACAAACAACAACGAACCAACATACTAGAACATCATGAAACTAGACGAAACATGCGATAATAAATAGACAGATAAAAACGGCTACCTGCCCGACACAAGAAAGACAATGCCTACAAATTAAAGGACAACATAAACAACCTGCAACAACGGCTTCGACGACCAGTAACTAGAAACCTCTATGGGACACAAAACCAAATGCATTAAGGCATTATAGAATCGATTACCAACATGAATTACAATGAACAATACGCCCACATCAGGAGGGAAAATACTACGTCCAGGTTATCATTCGCATTTATCCATCAGGGCACACACAGATCCCCTCATCAGGAATCATGTTGTTGCAAGGTGATAGGAATGACAGTAACCATGGCACAACATAACATATCTATACCTTAAATCCAAGCTAAAACCAACGTGCTAGGAGACCGAATTAACTGTCAAAAATACATGAAGACTACCCAAGCACCTAATTGACAAGTCAACAAGACGCAAGGGAAATCTGACTACTATAAAAATCATACATCACATTAAATTCCAAAAAAATCCTACATCAACATGTTTAATGGTGCAAAAGAAATCTAATCTTTAACCCATCATACCTCACATTAATTTCCTGAATCCACATAAGTCATACACTCCTTAAACTGATCTTTCTTTACCATTTATGGAATAACTACTTGTTTTTTTCTTTGCATTGAAAAAAAGAATTAGTATAGTCACTTAACATAATCAATACTAATACTAATGTAATGAGGAATGTAATGATGAATTACACCATGTTCTCATAGTAAGAAGTATATTCTCTTATATGTACTAGTTATTCCATTGTGACGCTTGAGTACATCAATCTGTACACATTAAAAATAATTATATTCAAACAAATAGTTCACTTAATAATCTATCTATGAAACATGTCTTTTAAAACTGAATTCACTATCTTTTAAAACTAAAACAAATATATCATTGTCTTTTAAACAATATAATTCGTTGTCTTTTAAAACTAAAACAAATATAATTTGTTGTCCTTTAAAACTGAAACAAATATAATTCGTTGTCCTTTAACAAGTCTATTGATTGTTAAAACTATAAAAAGATTTTCTACCATATTCGTTGTCTATCATATTCAAATATAGAAACATTGTCTATAAAAAAAATGCTATGTGTAGCATATTCACATATATAAAAACAATGTCTGTTAACAACGTTGTCTATCATATTCACATATATAAAAACAATGTCTATCATTACGTTGTCTATAAAAACGTTTTCTAGTAATTATATCTCTGTCTAACTTTAAATAAATACATCGTTATCTATCAGTTTAAATAATGCATGGTTATGACCAGTTAAGCAACCAAAAAAAGGGATTTGCTACCATTAAAAGGCGCAGTAGTAAATAATATAATGCAGAGATTTAGACATTGGTAAAAAACAGATATTAGATACTTTACCAATCAAAATGCAGTGGTAAGTAATATAATGCAATGATTAGACATTGGTAAAACGAAAAGATTAGATATTATACCAATCAAAATGAAGAGATACTCATTCACAGAAACACAAAGATTAATCATTCAACAATGAGTCAATAAAAAATGCAGAGGGACTCATTCACAAAAAAGGCACAAAGATTAATCATTCGAAAATGAATTAATAAAAAACGCAAAGATACTCATTCACTCAAATGCAAGGATTCGAGATTAATCATAAGAGAAAAAGGAAGAGATAAGTAAGGGATAGATAAATGGGAGAAAAATTTATCCTTCACTTATTATCCATGCACATGAAAGAAGGGAATTTGAATCTAAATATTTAACACTGGAGTGAAATGCAATCGATTCGGCTCCTGACCAACTACTCTGGAAGAGACTAAAAACTTAAAGGATAAGGGACATAAGATAAAAACCCAATTTTTCTTCATATTAATCAATTAAAAAAAATGCAGAGAAGTCATTGCAATCAGATTTTGGGTTCTCCATGGGAAATCAATTCACAATACAATGAGTATAAGGCTGGGATAACTTTAAGTTCTTTGATCATAAAACATTGGGCTAATCAAGACAATTTGCTGAAGATAAAAATTAAATCTCTGGATAGTGTTATGCGGAATAAAACACAAACTTTAACATAGTATAAGTACAGTACTAAAGGCACAGGAACAATATTTAAACTACCATTCAATACAAATATACACATGTGTACCGTAGCCAAATGATAAATCTATGAAGTCGTTGTCTCGCACGCGCTCCATCCAGCTCTCGCTTTCCAACTGATGTGACCTCACCGATACCACCCAACCAACACTAGGGGTACCCTTATTCCCCCTGAGCCCCTCAAGTTACAAATGGGCCACACAGACAATACCATAGAATGCTAGCACCCAGCTCGCCTCACAAGGTCAAGCTACCACTCGTTACCTAAGCTGGGTATCCCAACTCTCACGGGAGAAAGTTCAGTCAAGATGAAATTCCAGTAGCGTAATGTTACCCAAGCCAAATTGTGATCATACTCCTCCTTAGCCATCCTTTTTATAGAGTTTTCAAGTAATTAGTTTTCCAAAATTCCCATTAGATTCCTTTTTCATTTAATTAATTTTGAAAAACCTCCCCTGTACACATGTTGCATGATCCCCTAGTTGCACAAGAAAATCAATTTTAATAATTAATTAATTCTTCCTATTTCCCTCAACCACCTAAAGCATTCCTAAAAATTCTCCTTGGTGTCCCAATATTCCTTTACAAATCTTAAATGACTTACGCCTTAGTTAATTCCTAGTTGAGTTCCTAAATAGAAAGTCCCAAAGGCTAGATTCCTTACTAAGTTAGACATTAAACTTTTTCTTCAAGTCTCCCCTTTTATTTATGTTTCCCCTTTTCTTTAAGTTTCCTTTTTCTTTTAAGTTTCCCCCTTTATCATTTTTAACTAAAAAACAATTTAGCAAGTGATAGATAAAAACAACATTTACCCTCTTTTCTTTTTAACTAAAAATTAATTTAGCAAATGTAGATAAAAAAAACCATTACCCCTTTTTTTTAATTTAATCCACCATTATAATTTTGAATTTAATAAATAAGTTTGAATTTCTTACCCCCCTTCTTGTTACATGTTTATTTTTATTTTTTTACCACAAGTTCTACTTAGACCTAGGTTTTAATTTTCACTAGGTTGGGCGACAATTTTTAAGGGAACTTTTAGTTATTAAAATTTTACTCATACCATCATCTATTTTAAGGTCGACCAGGTCCTAAGGAGGCATAATTTTTTAGGCACTAGGTTTATTAAATTATAAGTGAAAATCATGATGTTCCCTTTAGAACACACTATGTGCTCCAAGGGTGCCACTCACCTCTTTCCGTTTTCTTTTCACGACGTTCCCTTCAATATGCACTAAGTGATCCAATGGTGCAACTCGCCTCTTTCCATTTTATTTGCACGATGTGCACTTCAAGAAGCACTACATGCTCTGAGGGTGCCACTCACCTCTTGAATGAATTTGGTAGACATCAAACCCCTGGAGTCAATACTCCGCCAGGTGATCTTGTGGGAGACTAAGGGCCTCTAAGGAATATGGATCCTGCCTTATTACCCACCCCTTAGAATCATCATGAGTGACTATCATAGTATTCCGTCACGACATCGTGGGTCTTCTAAAAGTAGATAATCATTAACCTACAGCTCGAGCCATGATAGGAGTGCTAGTAGGTTGTGGCAGGGATGCTGCCACACCTCTCCCTCAATGTCTCTGGTTGTCGTGCGTTACCCCTCTACTCCAAATGTGAGTCTGGTCAGTAAGCTATCGTCAACTTGCATCCATCAACAAATCATTTCAGAAATAATAATCAATCGTCATAACATCTAGTCATATGTACATATGTCACATCAACAACATTCAAACCCTAACAGTACACTCCCTGACTTGATCCAGAGTCCAAGGGGTTTCATCGATGCCACTGCATCCTCAATGTCCAAAGTCTTGGACACTTAGCAGACCTAGTCAATAGAACCGATCTATGTAAATACTACACAATAACATATCATCAAATCCACAATATCTTATAATCATAATCAATACAACCAATAGTATAATGACCGATATCACTTGCACACAAGTGTCCCCAAAGAATAAGTTTTCTCAATGCGGGCAAGAGAGGGATTTTACATACACCCCCTCTTGTTTTAAAATTCATCTCGAAGTTTCACAATATGTAATTTCCGAATAAAGTGTATCAGAATATCATAGGTCTAGCTATCAAACAAAAATGGAAACTGCTGACTCATATCATATGCATCCTCTCAGGTCACCAAGTGTGGACTATCATTACCCCACTATACCTTGACCTGATCTACTGTTCGACATCATAATTGTCAAATGCGATGGTCCAGGATGCGGATTGGCTTCGGCGTGAGATCACCCTCATCAGATACCTAGAAGGACATCATGTCAGTAACATGTGTAGGATCACTAATATAATGTCTCAAAGAGATACATGAAAAACATCGGGCCCCTTCTTTTCCACAATATAGAAAGGTACCATGAACCTAGGAGAGAGTTTATCAGCCTTTCCAAACTTGATGGAACTATTATGTGGTTTCACCTGCAAGAAGACTCAATTGCAAACTTCATAACTACGATCGAAATGATTCCCGTCGACATAAATCTTCTGTCGATCCTGCGCTTCCTTGATCCTTTTATTATTCTTTTCATTTTCTCTTCCATTTCTTGGATTGCTTCTAATCCCACCAGGACCCTATCCTCCAGCCGATCCCAACTCAAAGGCATCTGACATGGCCGTCCATAAAGAAACTTGAAAGGCATCATCTTAATGGTGCTTTGATAACTGTTGTTATATGAAAATTATACCAGTTGAAAGAATTCTTCCCAACGCTTATGTTGGTCCATAACATACATACTCAACATGTTCTCTAAGATTTGGTTTGTTTTTTCAGTCTTCCCGTCTATCTCTGGGTGATACGTGGTACTAAATTTAAGTTGGGTTCCCAAGGCTTCTTGGAAACTAGTCCAAAATAATCCTATAAACACTGATCCTCTCTCAAATATAATCCTCTTAGGCACGCCATGCAACCTCTCAATCTCACTGATGAAAAATATAGTTATGTCAGGTGCCTGATACGTTGTACGCACAGGAATAAAATGAGAACGTTTGTTCAAAGTGTCGACTACCACAAAAATCGAGTCATGTCTCCTTGCCTTCAGTGGTAATCAAACAATGAAAACCATCAAAATGACCTCCCATTTCGATTCAAGAATAACGTGTGGCTGTAGTAATACTGTCGGATGTCTATGTTCAACTTTCATCTGTTGACATTCTAGACATCTTTCCACTTAGTTGACTATGTCTACCTTCAATCCTTTCCAGAAGAATAAGGTTTTAAGGTCCACCCTCATCTTAGTGACTCTAGGATGAGCCATATACACTGCTCTATGAGCCTCGTTTGGGATCAAACTCCTCAACTTGTTGTTGGGTGGTACGTAAATTCAACTTTTAAATTTCAATAATCCATCATTGTCCATAGTAAATCCTTCAAATGTTTGTACCATTATTGTGTTTTGTATGATAAAATCCCTGAGCTCTTTGTACCATTCATCGTCGTGTTGTAAAGTTAGAATATTTTCACGTATATTTTTCTGAAGAGGCATCACCGAAAAAGACGCATGGTCTCTAAATCAATGCATCCTCCACTCTGATCACTATCCCTTTTATGTAAGTAATCTCAAATTCATACTCGCTAAGAAATTTCGACCAACGTCATTGTCGCATGTTCAAGTCACCCTGCGTAAAGATGTGGTGTAGTCCATAGTGGTTCGTTTTTAGTTCAAATTTCCTTCAAATAAGGTAGTGTCTCCAAACTCTAAGGCATAAACAATGGCTAAATGATCTGTATTTTATGATGAGAATGAAATGAATACAAATTATTAACAGGTTCTTAACACAAAATAAAAGAGATACAGTAAAATTGGTTTTCTATTCAATAACGAAATAAGTTGAAACTGTAAAATGCAGCGGAAACAAGCTTGTTGGAATGGTGGCGTCTTATCTCTGAGAAGAGATGTGATGGAGGCACACATTCTCAAGAACAAGGTTACAATGAGGCTCTGAAGGCCATTTTAAAATAAGAAAGAATGACAAAAACCCTAGACATCCAAAATCCTAACCCTAGGAGATGATGCGCCAAAAGTCACGTGGGCCCTGTTTGGGTAAGTTAGTACATCAACTTCCCGGGGTCGTAACTTTTGCATACAATCTCCGTTTTAGGTGTGTGATAGCCCGTTGGAAAGGTATCATCGAGGAGATTAATATTGGGGGATCAATCCTAATTAAAACTACCGATGAGGAGATATATCCCTAAAAACCTTCATTTATTCCCTCAGAACGACCCCGAAAGTTAAAACTACTAAAAATAATAAATTGCAAAAATTTTCAGAAAACTGTTTTGAGCCAGTTGGAAAAGGTAGGTGGCCACCGATATACATATATTTCAATCCTCCCTCCTTAGGAAGAAATGGTATCAATTTTATTGAGTTCCCCCATCAGATGAGGAAATTTCTACTGAATTTGGCCTCGGGTGAGGCACTTGCCTTGGTGCAAGAGTTTCCCTACTTTGATGACTCGATAAAGTTGGATCCTTTGTTGTCGACTTATCTTGATCTGTCTATCGAAAATATGATCATTGGATGCCTATTGTATGCAGTCGGTATTGAGCTCTGTTGGTTTTATTTGTTCTGCTACTTCTGAGGTGTCCAATAATGGTGGGAAATAAGGGCGAAGGAGATCCATGTTGAACACTGGGTGTAGGCCAAGGAAAGGAGGAATGTTGAGTTCAAAATAATTATCCCCGACAGCCTTGGTGATAGTGTATGACCTATAAAGAAGTGGAAAAAGATTTTTATGGGGTCCTATAAGGCGTTCTTTCGGCAAGTGCAACCAAACTTTGTCGCCCACCTGAAACTTATGTCGCACCCGATGTTGATCATGGCATTGTTTGTACTTGTCATTGGACTTCTGTAGGATATCCTAAACCTGTTGGTGGATGTGTTGGATCTGCTCAATGAACCGGGTGGCTTTGTCAGCTTCAGTTGGAGAAGGAGATGAGTCAATCAAGGTGACCGCAAGGGGAAGTGCAACATTTATTGGACCCAATGGTTGGAATCCCAACCCCACTTGAAAGGGGTTGTGGCCAGTTGAGCTATGCAGGGCTCGGTTGTAGCTATGTTGGACATAGTGAAGGCTCTCATCCCATCTGCAAGGGTTCTTTGAATTATACATGTGAAGGATATGCACAATCGTTCAATTTACAACCTTGGTTTGGCCATCTGTATGGGAGTGGAAGGCCGTGGATTTGGTGAGATTGGTGTCTAGCAGTGACTAGAGGCTCGACCAGAATGTGCTGAGAAATTGAATATCCCGATATGAGACAATGGTTTGTGGGATTCCAAAATGTACCCAGACTCGTTCAAAGAAGATCTTGGCAGTGACCTCTGCTGTGATTCTCTTCTTGCAGGCAACCAGAATTGTCATCTTACAAAAGCGATCAAGAACCACATAAACACAGTCATTTCTCCACTTAGTGGCCAGGAGGCCTGACATGTAGGCCATTGAGATGGATTCCCATGGCCTGTCAGGAGTAGGAAGAGGGGTGTACAGGCCCTATTTCTTAGTGGCCAGTTTGGCAATAGCACAAGCAGTGCAAGAGTTGATATACTTTTTGAACTCATGTTGAAGTTTTGAATAGTAGAAATGTTTCTATAGCATCGCCACTGTCTTTTCAATGATGAAGTGTCTTGCCACCCGACTGTAGTGGTCTTACCAGATCAGCTTCGCTCACTCACTTGATGGAACACAGATATGGCCTAGATGACATAACAACCCATCCTGAAGATGGAAATTATTGACAACTACATTTTCACCCAACATTTGTAGGTGGTGGCGAAGTTAGGGTTTATCTCATAGAGTTAGGGCCATCCAAATATCTCATGCACACAAGAGTCTAGCACCGTGGTGAGTGCAGTGACTAGTGGTCTATTGAGGCAATCAACGACACGATTGGTTCTTCCTATTTTATACTTGATGTTGAGGTGGAATTGCTGCAAGTATGTGGACCACTTCTGATGGTAGTCATTCTGCAATTTTCCTTGTGTCTGCATGAACTGCAGTGTCTTATGATCAGTGTGGATGACTGTCTCCTTCCCAAGAATGTAATGTCTCCACTAGAGGCATGCTTTCATAATGGAGTACATTTCTCTGTCGTAAGTAGGGTACTTGCGGACAGTATCTGACAGTGTCTCACTATGATAGGCCATGTGGTGGTCGTGTTGAGTGAGCATGGCGCCCACGACATAGTATGAAGCATCTGTCCCGATATCAAAGGGATGATGTAGTTCTGGTAGTGAAAGTACTGGGGTTGAGCACAAGTGCTACATCAAATCATCGAACTCTTATTATTAGGACCAGCCCCATGGAAATTTTTCCTTACCACCACCTCTGTTTATGTGGCTAAGGGCCCATGCGATAGAAATTGGAAAGGCCCAAGAATCTTTGAAGCTCAGTGAGTGTTGTTGAGGCTAGCCAGTCATGAATGACCTAGATCTTGGTTGGATCCACATGTATTCCATGCTGATCAATGATGTAGCCTAGGTAATGGTCCCTGTCCATGCCAAAGGAACATTTTTCTAAGCTGGTGTATAGCTTGTGCTTCCACAGGGTGTGGAGAACTGGTGAATATGATGCAAGTGTTCGGCCCAAGTCTTGTTGTATATTAGAATGTCATACAGGTACACCACTACAAAAGTACTTGTGAATGGTCATAGGATATCGTCTATCATCCTCATGAAAGTGGTTGGATCATTTGTCAAACCAAAGGGCATGACCAACCATTCAAAAAGGCCTTCCTTTGACTTGAAGGCGGTCTTCCATATATATGTCTTTTCTATCGGGACTTGGTGGTAACCAAACTTCAGATCAATCTTAATAAAGTATTTGGCCCCCATGAGTTGATGAAGGAGGTCATCGATTCAAGGAATCGAGTACCGGTTTATGACTGTGATTTTATTCATAGCTCCATAATCAATACAGAGTCTCTGATCTAGGTGGATATCGGTGGCCACCCACCTTCTCCAACTGGCCCAAAACATGTTTCTGGCAATTTTGGTAATTTACTATTTTTAGTAGTTTTTAACTTCCGGGGCCATTTTGAGGCCCTAAACGATGTTTTTTG